>JZKD02S1595386.1:103713-116113 GCA_000966675.3 Picea glauca
AGAGGGGGATTTAAATTTTGGAGAGAGAGGGGGAGTGGGAGTGGGAGAGAGGTGAATTCTGAAAATTCCCATGTGGACAGGTGAATTCCCTCTTAGATCTTAGACTCCTATGACCAAGACAAAAAAGTGATAACTTTGATCACTGACATTCCTTCAAACATAGCTAAACTATTCAATGGAGAAAAGGAAGAGAGTATGAGTACCTTTTTACAATGTTTTTCCTCACTCGGTCCAATTTGAGCCTTTATCCCCAAGCCTTTCAACAAGTCCCGCAATCCAAGAAACCATGAAGACAAAGCATGCTTCCTATTCTACTAGGATTAGTTTAGAGCTATATTTATCTAAGAGACAAGTTCATATAAGTGTACACAATCTTGAAGGAAATGAGCCAAACATATGTATGAATGAGAAACAAATAAGGTGCTTACAAAGTGTAGATGTAGATGTAGCAGCCTCACCAAGCTTTTCTTGTCATACCCCTTGCTCAAATGATCCACAATCAAAATGACAATACTTTTCGTTGATTATTCACCTTCCTTTCTTATGAGATCATAAGTTTGGTATCTATAAACTTCTCCATCCCCCCTACTCCATGGAAAGCACTCATTATATAGGTTTTGGAGGCTTAACCACCATGGAGAGGATCTCTCATCAGATCCACTAAAAAGGGATCTCTAAGATATTTAGGGAGAAAATATTTCTTACCAATTTTAGGGAGGAAATATCTCTCAAGGATTTTAAGGAGGAAATGTTTCAACCATCCATGAGATCCTCCACCTTCCATAAAAAGTAGGAAACCAAATTTGAGGTGGACTCTCACACTTAATTAATTTCTTTTTCATGAATATTAATAATAATCCATGTGCACTTGGTATTTTTTCCTTCATGTAATATATGTCTCCTCCATATTTACTATGGATTGTGACATAGGTTATTCCATGGTGTCAAGGTGTATGAGACACTTATATGACACTTACGACGCTTAGGGAGAGGTACCTAGGTGTGAAAATTTCATGTGTAACAGAATGCCCCCTAAAGTGTGAGGTCAGAAGAGAGAATGATGGCCAAAACACTTTACAAATATTTAATGGATGAGTGTGGATTCAGAGAACCTGGAAGAAGCTACAAAAAACCATCAAGCAATATTAATATATGTTCCATTTTTTAGGTAGGCATACCTATGATCAAAATATGAGATGAATCAAAGCATGGACGCCGACCAATACATTGCAGATCCATGAAAAATATTGACTAAGGATATGGCCACCAAAGATACCACGTGGATCCATACCTCCATGACATGAACTGATCATAGCCATGAAAAATACACAGTGGAGATACAAGATGATAAAACATATCCACAGACCAATACAATGTGGATCTATGTGACAGTCTATATCAACATGCTCAAATGATCTCCTTCGCGGCCTGGGAAAAGAAGTTTAACAGAGTGAATGATCAACTCAAGGTCTTCGTCTCGATTATGATGTGGTATGAATCTAGCCATATGAATAGATGTTTTGATGTCGAACATGGTATAAACCACTTGATTACCAATCATTGAGGTAAACCGTTAATAAGTGTGAGGGAAATCACCAGTGATGTCAATGACTCCCAAGGTACCCTATTACAATCCAACGAATGTGAATAAATGAGTTGGGGTCAAACATTCATGGAATCATCCGATCAGAGGTAAATAATGTAAACCCATTGTTGGAAGTGAGGAGGCCTTGAATTGAGTCATGCATTTCCCAAAGTACTAATTGGTTTCTAAGTCTAATTCCTAGATGATGTGTTGAAATTGACAGAAAAAGACTTGTCGAAGGAGGGCCTTGATGTATCCTCCATCAGCGACACCAAACTGACATAGGAAATTGATGTAAGATGGTGAATTATGGCACACATGGCACACATGGAATTATGGCACACATGGAATTGGTATGACTCGGAGACAAGATGATTACCCAAATGTAAGATGAGACAAAAACATGTGCCATGTTCAAGGGTGACAAAATATGCCATAAAGGATTATCAAAAACTTGACCCACTTCCTTCAATTCCCCCCCCCCACCTAGATAGATGAGTACCTCTTTTTAATTTAATGAGCTCGAGGAGGGTAACACATGCTCGATATAACTCACCTTCGATAATTTCATCTTCCTTTCTTTAACGAACTGGAAGAAGTAAGGGTTCATTCCCATATGGGTCCTTCAATGTGTAGTTTAGCGAGTCCAGAGAAGGAAAAATCAATGGTTTTTCATGCTTAGAGAGTCTAAAAAGAACTTAAAGGAGACTCCAGGGTTTTCCTTTTCCATAATTTTAGTCTCGCAAGGATGAAAAATAGATAAACTACCACTCGAAATATTCCCTTTCAAACCTTTTAACGAGTCTAAAAAGAAGCAATATCACTTGACAATCTTTTCATGTTTAGAGAGTCTAAAAAGAGCTTAAAGGAGACTCCAGAGCATTCATTTTTTGTATAACCTTTATGAGTCTGAAAAAGTGATAAAAGTATACTTGGTTACATTATCATGTATTTACAAGCAAGAGAAAGATCAAAGACTAAGATCAGTATTGGTTTCATTTTTCCACAAGCTTGAAACAAAATTAAACTTTGCTTGTAAATTCCCAATGTAATTTCCAAAGGTAGAGATAACCTTGGATGGTTGGTACCCTACCTCCATCTTGAAGAGTTAGTGGAATAACTCCAAAATTATAATCAAAGGCTGGAGAAATGGCCCCCCATGCTTCAATTCACTCACCGACTTTGAGGTTGTCACCAATTTCTCTACTATATGAAGAAAAAGGAAAAGGGTGGATGAAATGAAGGTTCAAATACGATACCTAATGAAAGACTCAACTCGACATCTAGATATAGCTAAAGAATCGACTCAATATTTATGAGATCTAGTGAAAATACTCGACTTGTTAGGAGATGTGGTTGTTTCATTTTTTTAATGAGCTTGACACAGGAAAGGAACTATGCTCAAGACCTTTGTTTCATTTTTTAACGAGTTTTCCATAGAGAATAAAAACTATGCTCAAGGTTCCAGGTTCAACTACTAGATTTATGTTTCATTTTTTTTAACGAGATTTCTACAAAGAGGAAAACTATGGTCATTACTTTTGCTTAATGAAGGCTTCCAAGAGGATAATTGTCTCAAAGGAAACCATGTCAAGGGACAAAACTCGGTCATGGCTTCCAAGAGATATTCACTGGATGGAAGAACAATTCTCTGGAAGAAACACATGTCGAGATCCATGACAAGGGTAAGGAGATCAGTCTCTACTAGCCCTATCAAAGAGCTCACCATGTCAACTACTGGATCTAAGTCATAAGAGGTTGATCTTATAGTGAGAGCCTCATATTCATTGGAAGCTGAAGGCATGGGAGCTAACTCCACATAATTGACTTGTGGCGGGGGCGATACCATTTGCATATAAGAACTATTTAGGGAGGACATTGGTTTTCTAATCAAGTTAGGACCAACGAATGAAAGTTGATCAATAGCCATAATTCTTCCATTTTGAGGAAAAGATATTAGACGAAAATATTGGACACAATAGCTTTCATGGCATAGAAATAATCTCTCCCAAGGACTAAATCGAAATCCAAGGGGTCTTGGACTACCTTAACATCAATAAAGATAGTTTTACTTCCCAAATTCATGGGAAACCTAATGGAGTTACTTCACACACACCTAGGATTTATCATTCCTAAGGTTATTCCTTGTTTATTAGTCATAATAAGTCATTATCCAATCTCCTATATTTTAGGGGAGAATATTCCACCTGGAGAATATTCTCTTTCAATTGACACTTCAGTTTGACTAGTTGAGTTGAGTTTATATGTTTCATTGGTTTTTTCACCATGAAACATTGGGATCATCACCAACTCACTACTCTTTGTTAAGTCAATTAACTGAAGACTAGTTAACTAGTTAACTCAACTATGTGGCAGATCACTCTCGTAACTGCCTGAGAGACTAGACTAGGTGGAATTTTACTCTTGTAACTATTGGTGTGTGTCCAAATCAATCTAGACCACCAATATGGCTCATTAGTTACTAATGTATCCTATATCTATTGTAAATTATTCACTCTTTGAGTGTGGAATATGGTTAATGAGAATTCTTCCATTCTTTCTATCTTGCTTCTTATTTCTTAATTTCTCTCTGCAAATGTGTGTAGTATTTTCTAGATAGATCTATTTTGTGCAATTTCAACACATTTACATGGTATCAGAGGTGACATAATTCTAAGCAAAAGCTACACCAAATCATTTTTTGCTGGTACAAAAGATTGAAGACAACAAAAAGATGGATTATTCACCAGAAATACTTCTCACGCCTCATAACTATTTGGAATGGAAGCCAAAAATTATGCTTCATCTTAGATACAAAGGCTTGTACCAAATTACTATGGAAATGGAAGTAGAGCCTGATTCTATTGATGAAAAAAATGACTTTCTCAATAGACAAGATATGGCCATAGGAAGTATCGGCATGTCTGTTTCTCCTGAACTTTTCCATCAAGTATATGAAGAATCACAAGGATTAACTCCAAATGAATTATGGAATATATTGGAGGTTCTATTTGGGAATAAATAATATTGTGAAGATTTCATGCAGGAGGTCAAACAGATTGAGCCAGAAGAGAAGCCATCATAAGATCAAGCCTCTTATTATGAAGAGTCTTCTACAAACGTTTTTGCAGAAATTAGTATTCCAATAATTGAAGATGATGTCTACTCCATTTCAGATTTATTTTCTGAAATTCATGTGGAAGATATATGGCATGCATCTCAGGAGTCACATGGAGACACTTTTGCATGCACCATGCATGCATGTTAGGAGACAAAAAGAGATCCGCGCAAATCAGACTCCATTATGATATTTTATGAGAACAATTTGCAGAAACAAATTGGATATTTGAATTTATCTTGAGAAAATATCCAATTTCAAAAAAACAATCGTCCGAAATGGAGTCCAGGAACTGAAGTTATGATCATTTCAAAATAAAAAAAAATTCAGCGTTTTTCCGGAAACAGTCGTACGGTTTTCAAAATTTCATCCAAAATTTATTTGGATATTTTTCATTACAAGAAGATAAAGTGGATATGTGTGGACATATCAATGGTGCATATACTTCATCAGATCTGTGCAAACATCTACATATTCAACAAAATCTTCAAAGAGCACAAACTTGCACAGTTGTGAGTTCTTCTTGGAGTGAAGGACATGGTTGCTTAGCAACTGCCTTTTCTTCCTTATCATTTTTTATTTTATGCATTGTAATTTGAGGGGTAGTTTTGTTCCCATGAGGTTTTCCCTCTTTCCTCATTTAGTTCAGTGTATATTTTGTACTTGGGTACCTAACATGGCCTCGTTGCCGAGACCCATTTTTTATTTTCACCATAGTGATGTTCAGGGGGGTGTTGGAGTTACTTAACACACATCTAGGATTTATTTTTCCTAAGGTTATTCCTTGTTTATTAGTCATAATTAGCCATTATCTAGTCTCCTATATTTTAGGGGAGAATATTCGACCTGGAGAATATTCTCTTTCAGTTGACACTTTAGTTTGACTAGTTGAGTTGAGTTTAGATGTTGCATTGGTTTTGTCACCATGCAATATTGGGATCATCACCAACTCACTACTCTTTGTTCAGTTAGTTAACTGAAGACTAGTTGACTAGTTAACTCAACTAGGTGGCAATTCACTCCCGTAACTGCATGAGAGACTAGACTAGGTGGAAGTTTACTCTTGTAATTGTTGGTGTGTGTCCAGATCGATCTAAACCACCACTATGGATCATTAGTTACTAATGTATCCTATATCTATTGTAAATTATTCACTCTTTGAGTGTGGAATACGGTTAATGAGAATTCTTCCATTCTTTCTATCTTGCTTCTTCTTTCTTAGTTTCTCTTTGCAAATGTGTGTAGTATTTTCTAGCTAGATCTATTTTGTGTAGGTTCAACACATTTACAAAACCGAGGAAGGAATCATAAAGGGTGTTTGATTCTTCTATTAAAAGATAATATATTTTGTGTAACTAGTATAAGATGAGGATAACCGAAAACTTGCCAAGAAATAGAGGAGAAAATACTAATGGACACACCTTCATCTATTAGTGTCTGAGGAATGGCATGACCAAAAACCTATACTGTAATATTGGAAGGAATTTGAGAGGGAAGACAATGTCCAGTTAGCGCACCCCAATCAAAAAGGATGGCCTCATTACTTGGAGGGGGTTTCATGGGAGAAGGAGGAATTATCCCCAGCAAGATAGACTCTTTATATATGAGAAAAACATGGGTAGTATCAGATTTAATCTCTAGAGGGAGAGTAGGATTGAACGATGATGGGATCAGATCAATGATCTAGAATAGGATCTAGAAGCCTGACACACCTTAAAAATGCTCAAAAATGAAAGTGCTTGGAATATGATGAAACTAGTGCCATTGCGTCTGTCTCATCTTCTTGATTCTGGTGGTATATTTACTTCGTCAAATGGGCTCTGTATGCGTAAGATATCACGTTCTATCCGAAAAGACAAACATTCAAAAAAAGGGGATGATTGTATAGTCCGTACAGTCTGTACAGTGCCACATGGAACACTGATAGTACAGGATGTACGATCGTACAACTGACATGGAAACTCTTGGAGATGACACATGGCAACTTTTGAAGGTGACACGTGGCAGGTCGATGTGGCGTATGGTAAGATAGCTGGACCAATCTATGGATGAAACATGTCACCACTGTAAGGGTGACATGTGGCATGGGATGATGTCAACAGCTGACTGAGAAGGTGATGTGGCGTACAACATTTGATTATGTGGTAGACACGTGGTAGGATGACAGGGCAATACGGTGGTATGTGGCAGGTGACGTGGACCAATCGATAATTGAAAGTTGGCAGATTCTGGTTGGTGTTGATGTGCCATGTGCCCCAATCATGGGCTGCCACATGGCACCTTGTGGTTGGTTTTCGTGGTTATATAAAATTTTATGGTTTTCGTCAGGGTCGAACCCCCGACCTCTCCTTCGGGCAATGAACTGGAAGGACCGAGCTAACTGCCTGGGCCACTAGTGTTCCTTGTTAACTATATGGGAATACAAATATTTGAATTTGGTTAAAGTTTCAATCGACAGGGGAAAGGGCCGGGGCTTAGCCCCAACCCACGGTTCAACGTACTATACACATGACCACGGTTTAATGCACAGGAGGTTTAAACCGACATGAGAGTTCAGGATAGGAACTAGCCCTTAGTTCCCGAGTGGTCCCATATGACCTGGAACCATTACCACACAGAGCGCGGGGGGTTATATTTGTTAACCTGTGGACCTATGCCAACGCGCCACAGGAACCACGAGCCAGCAGAGAAAGGGCCAGCGCATGGGCGCATGGCCATATGGAGGTGCCCAAGTGACCGGGGGCATGCCAAAAGGGGGCTGCACCCATAAATTTATATGTAAATAGTTTTTTTACTATAGTTTGGGATTTTCAAAGATTATATGCCTATTATTAATTGATTTTCTCCATTTTTGGGAGATATTGGGCATTTTTGGAGCCCAAATTTTGGGAGGAAGTTGGGGATGGATAACCAACTTTAGATCTATATAAACCAAGCCTGATTGAGGCCATAGGAGGTATAAAAAGTAGAGTTATGCTGAAGGGAAGCCAAGCCAAAGCAATTTTTATGCAGGGAAGATATTGAGGAGCAGACGTTGTCGAGCCATTTCTGGGAGCTCCGGATGTCTGTTTTGCGTGCCATTTTCTTTGCAAGTTTCTAGAGATATAGACAAACATGACTAGATCATTCTTGTAGCCAATTGACACTACTGCAATGTACTTTTGAGCTTTTGAACAGAAATAGAGAAGCCTCCCCCACAGAGACAAAGGCCCGGAGACGTAGGCAAAGTTGTGTCGAACTCCGTTATCAATCTGCATGTTATGGTTTGTTGTCTATTATTTCATTTTAGATATGCGCATGTGTATATGGTTGTCATAATTCCTCTTCTTTCCTCATTCTTTCATTAAGTTTCTCAAATGGTTAATTGACACATGCAAAATTAAAACTCAACCATAGTCATTAAAAGATCCTACAGATCAATCAACCACTTGGGTTTTATTCTCCAAGGGGAGAATGGGGTCGACAATTGTTGTAACCAGAGTGACCACTTTGGAAATATTCAGAGGAGGAGTGGGATCGATTGACAATGTAACCTGAGCAACCACTTTGGCACTCTTCAGAGGAGGAGTGGGATATACCGATGATACAATCAAAGAGACCACTTTCGCACTCCTCAAGGGAGGAGTGGGATCGACTGATGGAGGAAAAAAATCAAAAACTTTGGGTTCACGCTTTAGATGAAGAGTGGGGTTGATCAATGACAGAACTAGATCAACTACTATGGTTAGTGGTTCAACCGAGGATGAAACTAGGTTGACCACCTGATCAAATGGACTGACCAGGGATGGAAACATATTGAATATTCCATCAACTAATGATGGTTTGGGAGAAGTATTATGATAACCAGTTGGAAGTTTAAGATTTTCCAAAAGAGAAGAAGCCTCATCCATATTAAGAAAAATATGAGAGTAATGATCAACTTCACATACCATGCAAGGAAATTTTATAGTTCTCTTCTTCTTACCAACATTAACATCACTAATTGATGGGGTGTCACCAACATGTCTAGTAGGGGTCGATGATGTGGAGGAACACATTTCTAAGACCTTGGGAAGACTAGGGAAATCCCTCAGAAAGTTGTCACCGTTACAAAGAATGCAAGGGAATTTGGGTTTCAGATTCTTCATTGTAGTCTTATCGACCTCATGAACACTCCAAGTATGATTAATAGTATCTGGTTTCTTGGATCCAACATCTTATGTAGTTGGAGGATTGGTCCCTTTCAGGTTCTTCTTCTTCTTATCTTTCTGTTTCTTCTTCTTCTTATCAACCTGGCTACTTGCTTGAGATATTTCACTAGGCGAAGAAGGAGAATGGGAAGGAGACTTAATGGTTGAAGAAGGAGAAAATTTGACATGAGGTTGATGTGTGGGTGGTGTACTTACATTTGATGCACTTGTTTCATTCAATATTACCAGAGTGGACAACAACCATACAGGTAACCCAATTTCCAGACCTAGAAGGCTCAAAGTAGTGATGTAAGGAGGACCAACATTTGTGTAAGACGGAAAGGTGAACGCTTCCCCAGGAAAAGGATTTCCTACGTTGGTATTCCCATGATTTTATGCCATTAACACTGACTCGACCTAAGGTCCACTAAGGAAAATTAACAACACACACTACAAATCTTAGAAGCAAACAATCAAACAAACCTTCCCACAATGAAACCACTAATTAGTGATGAAATCCAACATCTTGATATCAATATAGGAAGGGGCTGGGATAGAGCATATGGATTAGTTATATTGGTGACCTACTTAATGGACTTACACCTTGGTGCAAAATTCCACACAATAAATGTGGATTTACCCTCCAAGGAGCCCGAGTGAGTTTGACCAATGTCTATTCCAGGTACAACAAAGACTCCCCTTCACCGTCACCTTGTGTAAAGATCCTAAGTATTATGGCTAGTAAGGTCACCAACTCATAGTCACCCTCTAGGTAGGTATAGTCAAAATCCAGTCCAAACGTATGGGTAGGATAACAAGTATGAAATCCTTCGAGAAGGAAGAAACGTTTATCATTCCTAGATGCATAATGTCCCAAAATACCAAAAACCATGCAATTTTACTACTTCAAAAGAAAGCTAGTTTCACTACCCAAAAAAAATAATGAAACTGTGGTCTTTGTTTGATTCTAATGTATAAATAAAGAATATGCAAATCCTTCAATGCTCCACAAATTTCAATCAGAATAAAGAGTCAAATGCAGATGCAAAAGACAGGAAGTGACAAAGGTTTCAAACAAAGCATGCACTCAAAGAAATGAGAATTGAAACAAAACAAGTAGAAGATTGTTCTAAAAATAAAAGTATTCAACAACTGACAAACATTCAAGGAGTACAAGAAAATGTAGAGAATAATCCAAGAAAAGACAGGGAGAAAGAGAAAATACTCAAATTGTCCCAACAAAACAAGCAGCTAGAAAGAAAAATTTCACATTTCTGAAAACGTTTCAATCCTAAATCAAGACAATAGGAAGTGATAAGGATAAAAAATAAACCCAAACAAATTCACAAACCAAAGTGAAAACCCTGGAAATGACCTTTTTTACCAAAAAATGTAAAAATGTCTGATAAATTTTAGTTTAGCACTTGATTTTTAAGGATGTTGTTTACTCAAGAGGAAAATGGCATGGAATAAATGATGTTTTGACCAACTCTACACAATGCAAATAAATGAGAATGAAAATATTTCTCTTCGATGAAAGCTATATTATGAGAAGGAAAAAACGTTTATCATTCCTAGATGCATAATGTCCCAAAATACCAAAAACCATGCAATTCTCCTACTTCAAAAGCAAGCTACACTACCCAAAAGAAATAATGAAACTAGGGTATTTGTTTGATTATAATGTATAAATAAAGAATATGTAAATCCTTCAATGCTCCACAATTTTGAATAAGAAGAAAGAGTCAAATGCAGATGCAAAATACACGAAGCGACAAAGGTTTCAAAAAAAGCATGCACTCAAAGCAATGAGAACTAAAACAAAACAAGTAGAAGATTGTTCTAAAAATGTATAAATAAAGGATTCAACAACTGAAAAATATTCAAGGAGTACAAGAAATTACAGAGAATAATCCAAGAAAAGACAGGGAGAAAGAGAAAATACTCAAATTTTCCCGACAAAACAAGCAGCTAGAAAGAGAAATTTCACATTTCTGAAAAAGATTTAATCCCAAATCAAGATGATAGGAAGTGATAAGGATCAAATATAAAACCAAAAAAATTCACAAACCAAAGTGAAAACCCTAGAAATGACCTCTGCAAAACAAGATGCAAAAATCTGAGCAGAAAAAGGTAAAAAACCTCACAAAATGAGATCAACGCTCCCCGAGTCAAGGGCAACGAGCATTGCAATGCTCTGTAAAGAACTATAGGGGAGTTCTGATTAGAGATCAGAGCTCTAATATGGCCTACAGAGGGGCATTTATATTTCCAGAAACTCAAAAAAGAGACAAAAAATTAAAAAAAAACTCACCCATAATGCATAGGACTTACTGAAATTGCAAGTGAAGATGGGAGAAAGGTAATGGATCATGAACAAATAGTAAAACTGATATAAAAGGTGGTAAAAGGAAATGCAAAAACCAAGTAAATAAAAATCAATGTTGATCCCTAGTGGAGTCACCAATGTTTGTTGTAGGAAAATTCTCCTACGGACATGTGAATTCCCTCTTGGATCTTACACCCCTATGACCAAGACATAAAAGTGCTAACATTGATCATTGACATTCCTTTAAACATACCTAAACTATTCAATAGAGAAGAGGAAGACGGTATGAGTATCTTTTTACGATATTTTTCCTCACTCAGTCCAAGTTGATCCTTGATCCCCAAGCCTTTCAACAAGTCTTGCAATCCAATAAAACATGAAGACAAAGCATACTTCTTATTCTACTAGGATTAGTTTAGAGATAGATTTATCCAAGAGACAAGTTCATGCAAATGTACACAATATTGAAGGAAATAGGCCAAGCACGTGTAAAATAAGGTTTTTACAAAGTGTAGATGCATATGTAGCAACCTCACCAAGATCTCCTTGTCCAACCCCTTGCTCGAATGATCCATAATCAAAATGACAGTACTTTTAACTGATTATTCTCCTTCTTTTCTTATGATGTCATATGTTTGGTATCTCTAAACTTCTCCATCCCGCCTCTTCCATGGAAATCTCTCATTATATAGGATTTAGAGGCTTAACCACCATGGAGAGGATCTCTTATCAGATCCACTAAAAAAGGGATCTCTAAGATATTTAGGGAGAAAATATTTCTTAAGGATTATAGGGAGGAAATATCTCTCAAGGATTTTAAGGAGAAAATATTTCAACCATCCATGAGATCCTCCACATTCCCTAAAAAATAGGAAACCAAATGTGAGGTGGATTTTCACACTTAATTAATTTATTTTTCATGAAAATTAATAATAATTCATGTGAACTTGGTATTTTGTCCTTCATGTAATATATCCCTCCTCCACATTGACTAGGGATTGTGACATAGGTTATTCCATGGTGTCTAGGTGTATGAAACACTTATATGACACTTACGACATTCAGGGTGAGGTACCTAGGTGTGAAAATTTCATGTGTAATAGGGAGTGGGGTTGGTGAGATATAAAGATGGAGAGAGTGGGGGGAGGAGGGAGAGGAAGAGGGGTTTAGGGTGAGAGATAGAGGGGGGGTGTTGGATA
>JZKD02S1595386.1:116197-134412 GCA_000966675.3 Picea glauca
AGAGAGAGAGAGTATAAGAGAGAGAGAAAGTATGTCTATGCAAGAGAGAGAGAGAGTGAAAGGGAGATGGAGAGGGAGAGAGGGTGAGTGATTGAGTGTTTGTGTGTGTGTGCGTTTGGGCCCTTCATTTTTTTGTTATAAGTTATGCAAGGAATGATATAGTCCCAATTTTGGTAAAAAAAATTTGTGCAAGTCACAGAGGAGATGGAAAATGGAATAAAGAAAGAAACAGAAAATGGTTGGAAGAATAACGCAACACCAACATGAAGAAAGAAGTTATGAAAGAACAAGAAAAGAAAGAATTAGAAGTATCAAACATGAAGATCCAAATTGGATTATATTTATGGGATGAATATGATTGTAAAGGGTTGATTTTTGTATGGTTGTTGTTCATCCTCACTAGTCTGTTGTTATTTTCCATTTTGGGTAAATGTTAGATAGAGTTCTAGAAACTGGGTTCGGAACCAGACCAAGTATGTAACAGATTCATGTCTTGTTGTAATGTTGGAAGAATAAGGTTTCGGGTTAACCTTGGTTCTCAGTAGAATAAAGTTTTATTGTTAGCTTTGGCATGACCAAGCTATGTCTGTAACTCAGTCGAATCATGTAATTAAGAAGAACCATATAATGATAATACAAAGAGAGACCCAAATTTTGAAACTTTTGTGTCTATTTAGCTTCATATTATCTTGAATGTTGTTTCATATTATCTTTATGTCAGATCTACTTAACTGGATATAACTTCTTTATGAATGCAACACAACTGTGTTTTCTTTAATCTGGGATAGGAATGGTTAGACGGTTCTAGGTTTAATATATTTTTCATAAGACTAACAACAATCTTGAGACTGTATGTATTTTTCTAATTATTCTTCTTAGCCTTCCCTATTTTCCTCCTCTTAGTTGTTCTTGGGGTGAGACTTCTTCCCCTCAAGGAAGACTGAAATTCTAGTGCTCTAGACTAGCTCGATACCTTTTGTTGGTAACCTAAGAAGGACCCTGGTCTAATCAATTCCACACCAACAAAATGGTTCCATTGTCAGGACCTACTTCATAAGGGAACCTGTAGGGAGAATGCATCGACGGATCCATGGATCCAATATTCACCAGTGGTGGGAGATAAATTGTGACACCTTCATATGGAAATAAGTAGAGTTGCGAGGTAAATCTATAAAAGATACACGAGAGGTTGTCTTTTACTCAGAAAAAACAAAGGACCAATATGAGATATTATAGGTTAAATTTATGGAAAACTATTCCATTGGATAGATAGGCTCCAAGAAGCTCTTGAATTCCCAGAAAAATTCAAGAAGACCTATACTTGGAATACATAAAATATTGCAGAACTTCATCGTATGGATCACCCTATCATGCAAGTAGTTGATTTCCGGGTCAATACGAATCTAGAAGGATACATTATTGGGTTTGCAGCTGAGAACCACCAGTCTTTTTCAAGGGAAGAATTGGATTTCAAGAAATATGTAAGGGGAAGACTACTGAGAGAAATTCCCTTGTGGATTAAGATATTCTTGATGGAGGAGGGGATATTGACTATCTCCCCCACTGAGATGAAAACCTAAACACACACTCTTGGGGTGGGGTTACTTTGGGGTGGGATCATGACTTGAGAAAGGGGAGAGGGTTCTTTGATAGATAGGGGAGAAACAAGAAATGTATGAAAGGAATGAGAGAACCTTGAAAAGAGCCGCCATAGTTGAGAAGTGGTGGTGTGGTAAGATAGAGAAAGAATTAAAGAAGTCCAAGGTGTTGAGGAAAGAAATCAAACCAAGAGAAGTTGATTAAGGAAAGGAGGAAGAGTTGAGGAAGATGAGAAGAAAAGGAAGACTAGTCAGTCAAAGAATAAATAAGAGAGAAGCACAGAGAGAAAGAATTCCCCAAGAGGGTGGACAAGAAGAAGAATGTGTAGAAGAAAGGGAATATCAAGACGGAATGGATCTTGCAGAAGAAAGAGAATATTCATCCCCAATACCAGGAAATATCAGGAACCCAACATAAGAGACGAGTCCATAGGATGAGAACGAGACCCCCGAGATCAAAGAAACCTGCATAGAATCCAATGAAAACAACTTCGAATCACCCATCCCCCAAGTTTCTTCTATACTAGTGGTAAATTATATATTACCTTCTTATGTTATTCTTATTTCAATTTAGTCAGTTATTCAATCACAACTGGTGAGCACGAATACTGGGAGGATATTGGGATCCCCTAGTATATTGCAACTAGGATCATTAGGGTCTACCTTGATAGGAATAGTAAGACATGGAGGCTATTGAGAAAGAAGGAGTGCAAGGATAGGAATTCAAGCATGGCCAAGTTCAGATAAAATTCATAGCAGAGTTTAAACTACGTCAGTCAGAACAACAAGCTCTAATTGAGTTGCACAAAATTCAACAGGGGGAAGTTGAATCGGCTTGGGAATATAGTCAGAAGTTTAAGGAGTCTATTGGGAGGCTAGAACATCCAATTCATGAAGATCACTAGAGAGAGTGGTATATCCAAGGATTGCTACCTCTGACACAAATTATGTTAACACAACAATGGATAACCACCTTGACAGATGCCTTGGAACAATCAATGAATATTTAAGCCATGGAATGATATATGGGGATCCTAAGGGTGACCATACCCCCAATGGATGGAAATTTAGTGAAAATACAAGGAAAAATATCGACATCGACAAAAAATATTCAAGAATTGACTATAGCCAAACTCGAACAACCTCAATTTTGGTGTATCGAATGCTACACAGATGGGCATCTGGAAAAATCATGTCCATGTATGAGGGGAATGGGACCTCCTCACAATACGATGGGACCCTCATCAGTATACATGGGAGGATTGTTGCAGGTATCTATTAATTTATCATTCCATACCCCAATCCTGTATCATACCTTTGTAGGAAATAAGGCATTGCAGTCAACTGAATATTGCAAGATCTACCGAACTCAGGGGAATGCACCAAGGAAGTTCCCTATTATTCAAAAGTATTCTACCGACCTAATACCATACAATGTGATTTATGATCATCTACCACACATGCTATGAATCAGTGTAGAGTGTTGGATGCACTTTCAGACAGATTGGATCGAACATCATTGAGGGTTAATAAAACCCCTCAAGGTTCGAGAAGAGGCTGAGGAGGTGGGGCCAAAGGAAACTTCAGAGTAGGAACAACTAGGGGAAGAGGATAAATCAATGCTAAAAATGTGATGATCAAGTTCACATGGCTATGTATTTTCCTCAACTGATATGGCCAAAGTGTACTCACTACAGAACCAATGGACAGGCAACCGAAGACTATCCATAGCTAATTGCGAAATGGGAAGATCGAGAACATCAACGAGGATCCATACTCATTGGCTCATAGATAAAGAGGTAATTAAAGGGACAACTACCCAAGATTAATATCATTCCTGGTGGAGGAGAAAATACTGGCACAAATGATGATAATCTTCCTAAGATCCAGAAAACAGTGCCCAAGGAGGACAGGTATGACCCTATGAAACAAAATCTATTATTTAAATATGCTATAGAAGTATTCTAGAGTATCCCTATCCTTGAAATAAAGAAAATCCTCCCTCATCCCACCATTTATCCTAAGATTACGTAGATCCCTACCTCACCCCCTACACCCCAAAACTTTGTAATCCAGATGAGACAACCTAAGCAATCCAAAAATGTAGTCAACCTTTGGTTTCAACTATTTTCTTATATTCTTGGGAATGAATAGCAGAGAGAGAAGTTGCACAATGATATGTATCCATTTATAGGAATGGAGGAATCCTCAAAATCTAGAATAATGATTAATCTTCCCGAGAAGAACACTTAGAGAGTGAAAATAAGAAAAATATGGATTGGGAAAGAGTTTAGACTAGTAGCCCAGGTAGATGAGTTTGAGATTAAGGATGTTATGTTAGATCTAGTATCTGATGTTAACATATTACCTAAAAATACTTGGGAAGCTTTAGGGAAACCCAAATTGACATATTCCCCAATCCAATTGAGAATGACCAATCAATATTGTATTTTCCCAATAGGAAGGCTGGAGAATGTGGATATAGATGCTGTGGGAATAAATATTGTAGCTAATTTTGAGGTGATCAAAATCATGGGGGATAAGGACCCTTATCCTGCACTACTTGGCATTGATTGGGATTATGATAATTATGTTTTTATTGACCTGAAGAGGGATACCATGACATTTGAAGTAGACAGAATAAAAGTAGTTCATCCCTTGGATTCATATGTAGTCCCTCAATACACAGAGCCAATGAACAACAATATAGAAGGAGAGGATCTATATTATTTATACGTCATAAAAAAAGGAACGAGAGAAGACTACATCAATTCTATGACTGACAAATCAATAAGTTGGAGGAGCATACAATTGATGGATGGAGACTCAGAACCAACATTAGACAATTGGAAACAAGGTGCATATGAAATAATTTCAAGATGATGCGAAAATGTTAGAGCAAAAAAGTGGGTTGGAATGAAGATCAAATAACATTTGACATATAATGGTACCTCAGACCTTGGCAATTTTCTAGTTAACATGGAAGAAAAGATAGCATAATATCAAAGGATCGTAGTTCTGGATGTAGCTTTAGAAGACACCCCTGCTAGGTGGTGGGCTAGTCACAAAGCAGTAATTAGGAACTGGGAGGATGTGAATCATGTTATCCAATGTAGATTTTAGGTTAAGGAGCAACTAAAATCAGAGATGCAAACGGATTTTCAAGTTGCACATATGTTCAATGGACTGTCTGATCCTAAAACACATATCAAACAATGTGTAAGACATTGGCCAATTTTAGAAGTACCATCTCACTTGTGCATTCAGTTATTTCCCCATTCTCTAGGTCCGATCCTGAAATCCTAGTACATTCATGAAGAGACCAGAAGGCAGACCAGTAGTTGGAAAAATTTAGCAGATCAATTTTGCAAGGATTCTCTTTTACAAGTAAGTACCCTGAGCTTAAGATAGTCTTGCAAAGAATTAAAGAATTTTTTTTTACCAATGTTTGTAAATGAAAATCAAGTTGAGTGGTATGTGGAAATCATAGTTAAGTGCTTCAATCTAACCTTTACTTAGACATGAAAAATACACCCATATAATTCTATAAAATCGAAAAGGATTTGGAAAACCCTGATGATTTAGAATAACTGAGGAATTTATACATTAAGGAAACAAAAGGAAGTAGAGAAATCCAGAACATGATACCTAGTCAGACTGATATCTCTTATAACCATTCATTGAAGTTGAAAAAATTCTACATAGGAACTACTAAGAAACCCAAGATAGTTGTCATAGGAGATTACTGGGATGAGAAAACTAGCTAGGAAATACATAGGCTGTTGCGGGAGTATGAGGACCTATTCCCAAAGAAATTTTCAGAGATAAACACGATAAAAGGGGCTATGGGAGAGATGAAAATTGAACTAAAACCATGATAAAAAGATTGTAAGGCATAGAACATATCATCTTAACCCAAGGGTGAAAGAGAAGGTTAAGAGGGAAATAGACAAGATGCTTGAGGTTGGACCTATTTTCCCAGTTGAAGAAGTAGAGTGGGTTAGCCCCATAGTCATCTAGAAAAACAAATGTATAGGGGACATTAGGGTATGTGTAGACTACATAAGCCTTAATTATGTTTGTGTGCATGACCATTTTCCCATACCTTTAACTGATGAGGTGGTAGAACATGTTGCAGGGAAAGAGTCTTATTCATTTATGGATGGATTTTAGGGGTACCACCAAGTGAGAATTACCGAAGAAGAAAAAAAAAAAGACCACATTCATAATGAAATGGGGGTCATTTTCATATAATGTGATGCCCTTCAGTCTAAAGAATGCCCCTGGAATTTTTACCTGGATTGTAATAAAAGCCTTCCGAGAATTTATTCACAAATTTATAGAAGTTTATATGGATGATAGGATGATGTATAGTCTACTAAAAGAACATGTAGGGATACTATGGTTGATGTTTGATCGTTGTATGGAACTGCATATATATTTAAATATTAGAAAGTGTATCTTTTGTGTGCCACATGGTAGTCTGTTAGGCCACATAGTATGTTGAGAGGGAGTGTTGGTATACCCAACCAAAGTTGCAGTCATTTTAAATATTCCACCACCTATGTGCACTAAATGATTGCGCTCAACATTGGGGCACACAGGGTACTATTTCAAGTTCATAAGAAGGTATGTGGATATTATTTCACCCCTAAAAAATCTATTAAAGAAGTATGAATTGTTCCAATGGACACCGGAGAGTGATCGAGAATTTGACATCCTAAAGGAAAATCTCAACACAACACCTATTTTAATATTAACAAAATGGGAAAATCAATTTCAGGTGCATGTGGATGCATCAGGTATCGACCTGGGAGCCATCTTAGCACAACCAAGAGATGGAAATATGGATCACCCCATCTATTTCGCTAGCAAGAATCTATCGCAAGCTAAACACAACTATACAACCACATAAATGGAGGGTTTGGATATGATTTATGCTCTACAAAAGTTTATACATTACTTGTTAGGATCTCATTTTGAATTCTTTACTGATCATTCTGTGTTAAAATATCTAGTTAATAGGCCTGTCATGGAAGGAAGAATTTGTGGATGGTTATTACTATTTCAGGAATTTTCATTTGAGGTGATCATCAAACTTGGAAGATGAAATGTGGGTTTTGATCATTTGTCCATATTGGAGTCAGGGTAGATTGGCGGAGAAATTGATGATCATCTCCTAGTTTCATACCTGTTCAAAGTTGAGGTAGTACTAGAATACCCGGAAGGCATAGTAGTTTTCCTGAGTATAAGGGCCTTCCCAAAAATGTACTCTGCAACTCAAAAATGTTATACGATGGTTCGAGTAGTGGACTATAAATTGACCATGGGGAAATTGTATAAGTTGGGCCTATACATTATCCTCAAGAGGTGCATTTTGGACCATGAAAGGAAACACATCCTATGGGAGTGCCACAGTGGAGTTGTGGGAGGTCATGTCGGAGGAAAACCCACTACGCAGAAAGTTTTCCAAGTTGGATTATGGTACCTATGGCTCAATACCTCATTAGAAATATTTATCTGAGGACTACAACTTTGATGTGAGAAACATCGAAGGAGAATCCATTTTTCTCCCCGTTTTCCCAAAACATGTCGTTCAGGGCCTCAAAACCACTCTGGAAGTTCAGGATCCAAAAAACTGCTAAAAATAGTAAACTGTGTGAAAACTAAAAAAATGAAAGAAGAAATGGTGGGGGTCCAAGTGGAATAGGTGGGTGGACACTAATATCCACCAGGATCATTCCTCCCCCCTTAGGAAGCAATGATCCACATTACATTGAGTTCCTCAATGAGATGAGGAAAATTTTGTTGAACTTGGTCCCTAGTGAACCACTTGCCTTGCTGAAGGAGTTGGCCTACTTTGAGAGCTCGATATAGAAGTATCATTTGTTTTTGGGTGTGCTTGAATTGTGTATCCATGATCTTATTAGTTGTGGTTTGTTCCATGTAGTCTGGATTTAACTCTATTGGTGTGAGTTGTATAGCCATGTTAGATGTGTCAAGTAGAGGTGGAAAGTAGGTTCGAAGGCGGTCCACACTGAACACTGGGTGCAGACTAAGGAATGGTGGAATATTGAGCTCAAAGGAATTTTCCCCTATGTCCTTGGTGATGGTGTATGGACCATATCGAAGAGGGAGAAGCTTGTGGTGGGATCCAATGAGGCGCTCCTTTTGCAAATGTAGCCACACTTTGTCACCCACCTGGAAGTTGTGTGGCACCTGATGTTGATCATGTCGCTGCTTGTACTTAGCATTGGCTCTGTCCAAGATTTCATGAACCCATAGACAGACGTGATGAATTCACTTAGTGAAGTTGTTTGCCTTGTTAGCCTCAGATTGTACATGAGATGAATATTCCTGAGTAGTCGCAAATGGCATGGCTACATCAATGGGACATAGTGGCCAGAATCCCAAGCCCACCTGAAAGGGTTTGTGGTTGGTTGATCTATGTAGAACTTGGTTTTAGTTGTGTTGTACATAGGGGAGGCTATCATCCCATGTGTGTGGATGATTTGAGTTTTACATGCACATAATGTGTACGATCATCCAGTTGATGACCTCTATCTGGCCATCAATTTGCATATGGAAAGCTATGGACTTGGTGAACTTGGTGTCCAGCATCGACCAGAGGCTGGACCAAAATATATTGAGGAACCTGATGTACCGATATAATAAGATAGACTGTGGGATCCCAAAGTGTACCCACACTCGTTCAAAGAAGAGTTTAGTAGTTGCTTCTGCTATGATATTCTTCTTCCAGGCCATCATAATGGACATCTTCAGGAATCTATCGACGACAACCAAAAAATAGTCATTTCCATTCTTAGTAGAAGGAAGGCCCAACATGTAATCTATGGAGATGGATTCCCAAGGTTGAATAGGAGTAGGAAACAGAGTATAGAGGCCTTGCTTCTTGATGGTCAATTTGGAAATGGCGCAAGCAATGCAGGACTTGATGTACTTCCTGACATCCTGTCGAAGGTTTGACCAATAGAAATACTTTTAGAGTATTTCCATGGTTTTCTCAACCCCAAAATTCCCAACAAATCGAATGTAGTGTGCCTCCCAAATCATCTTGGCACACTCACTTGAAGGAACATAAAAGTTTCCCAGGTGACATAGCAGGGCATCCTGGAGGTAAAAATTGGGAAATTTCTTACCCTTCAAAAGAGTATTGTATCTGTGGCCGAATTATGGATCACTTTTGTAGAGAAGAGACCAATCAGAAGTCTCGTGCCCACAAGAGTTGAGGAAAGTGGTTAGCACCACAATAAGTGCTCAACTAAGGTAGTATGCAACATTATTGGTGTTTCCATTCTTATGCTTAATGTTCAATTGAAATTGTTGTAGGTATGTGGACCAATTCTGATGGTGATTGTTTTGCAACTTCCCTTGTGTTTGTATGAACTATAGAGGTCGGTGGTCTATGTGGATGACCATTTCCTTTCCCAAAATGTAATGCTTCCATTATCGGCAAGATTGCACAATGGAATACATCTCTTTGTCATAGGTGGAATACTTTCGGACTATGTCGGAAAGTGTCTCACTGTGATATGCCACTGGATGCCCTTGTTGATTAAGGACTACCCCAATAGCATAGTCATAGGCATATGTATCGATCTCAAATGGTTGTTGCAAGTCTAGTAATGTGAGCACTAGTGTAGAGCAGAGGCGATGCTGTAAATATTCGAAGGCCTTCTGTTGAGATTCAAACCAAAATATTTTTTCTTTTTCTCCTCCCTTGGTGACTTGACTCAAGGGGAAAGTGATATGAGAGATTCCCAACATGAACCTGTGGTAGAAATTGGCAAGACCCAAAACATTGTGGAGCTCTGTTAGGTTGGTTGGGGCTGGTCAATCCTGAATGACCTGGATCTTTGTTGGATCCACATGCACCCCCCACCCATCAATAATGCATCCCAGATACCAAAACTGGGTCATGCCAAAATTGCACTCCTCTATATTGGAACACAACTAGTGTTGTGTTGGCATAGGTGTAGGACTAGGTGTTAATTCTTCAACAATGCACAAAAAAACCCTAACTATCGGTCCTTTCATAAACACTTGTGAAGCAGGCAAAGTCTCACCTGAGGTATAGGCAAGGGGGGTTACAGGACTCAAGTGTCTGTAACAACATGGGACATATATTTGTGATTATAACTCTTCTCAGAGTACTTAGGAAAAGCACATAGTAATTCATTAGCTTTAAGCACATCGTAGATCAAATCCTAAGTACAGATTGATGCAGTTATAATGACAAAATATACATCGCACTTAGCATCATAAATTATGTATAACAAATTCAACATAGGCAAAGAACTAAGAATTCACATATCTATCAATCATTAATAATAATCGATGCACCATACATATCTACATCATAAACACAAAGAAAACCATCAACACATGATATACTTTGTTCACCCTAGTGTGGGGCTACGTCCACCAACTGTTGATTCTTCTTTATTATTATTCAATCTCTTACATTCATATTCTCTTGTGCACTAAGACACAGAGCTAGGCTTCGCAACGTACAAGTGATCTGCTCACTATGCACTAGATCCACCTTCCCAAAATTAGGTCAAGGAACAAAGCAAACTCCTCTATCAAGCACAAAGCCTTACATTTTATGTTGCACAAAGAAACAAAAAACTACTTACTTCGCTATTCACTACTCACTACATTACATCCTTACATATTTATACTTTTACAAAAAGAAATAATCATGAGTAAACCCATGGGATGACATCCCATAACCCATTACAAATCCCTAAGAACCCCATGTTGGGTCCAAAAAAGGAGAGAGATCTTGCGATTTCATCTTTTCATGGGTGCTCCATCCTCGATCACTCCATCGAAGTCCTAAAAGTGGTCACACATAAACAATGTTTCCAAAAACTTGGTCGAGGGCCAACAAGCCCCCAAAACTCACTTGTGATTCATCCTGAGTCACTCAGAACTAGACAGTGTTGCTTCAAAGGCCTCGAGATTAGCTCGAGCTACCTCAACTTATTGTTTTTCTTGAGATTCCTACTTAGTGAACTCCTAGATCATTTTCTTTGTGACGTGCCCTTCCAGGCATTGTTCCACTATCGCAACCACTTGGTCTAGATGTGAACTTTGTCCTTAGATCTCTTCAAACACTGCGGAGGCTTCATCTTGCACCAATTTTAGCTTCTGTGTAACTTCCATGAATCTTCCCTCGATGGAAGTAATCTATTGTTGGAACACATGTTGTTCTTGTGATCTCTTCATTCTCTCAAATGTAGTGAGAAACTTCATCTATGCTTGAACTTTCAGTGCCTACTGTTGCACCTCCTATAGTTTCACTTACAAGTTCCTAAGTTATGGGTCTTCTGTGAGGCATTCGTAGCTCTGCTCACTTTTTTTTCTTAGTTTCTTTCATTTTGAGGTGAGGACTCTGATCCTTTCTACTTCACTCTTAGTGTCTTCCTCCCTCTATTCATGCATTTCCTATAGAGTGATAGATACTGCTTGAAGCTCCAACTTTGTTACCCTTGCTGGAAGCTTTCGGATGGCCTCAGGGAGCTTCATCACTTGAGCCTCAACTGCCTCATGTTCCTCTTGTGTCGAGTCGGGCACAAAGTGAAGTGATATTCCCACCACTTCTCTGACTATGGTCTGTTCTACGAGAATATGGTATTTTCCCCTCTGTATCTTCGTGTTGTCCTCCTCGAGCATCACCCAAAAATCCTCCCTCTTGTTCTCATAAGCGGTTGCACAGTATCGCGCAACTTATAGTTTCTCCAAGATCTCCTCTCTTTCTTTCTTCATGGATTCTAAATCATTTTCCTTCTCCTCTTGGAATCACTGAAGCTGAGCCTCTATTTCATATGCCAATATTCAAAGTTGGGCTAGCTCGTCCCCCAAATCTCCAGTCTCTGATGATGAAGATGCATTGGGTACTGCACTACGAACTTCAATAGCTCGTTGTATCTTCTTCAGCTCCTTCTCAACTCTTATGTACAATTCTTCTTGCTTCATACATATCTCTGTAAGAGGTCCTCAAATACATCCTCCATCACTCCATGGACTAGACCGATGTCAACCTGTATAAGCGTAGTATCTAGCTGGGGATTACTGGCATGGGTCTTCTTTCTTTATGATTGTTTCTACGGGGAAACCTTTGTATTCTTTGATGTTTTTGTCTTGGTAGGGGGGTCCTTCGGTGGTGTAACCTCAACTTCTCCTTGTTTTTCTCCTTCTTCCCCTCCTCATTCTTGATTTACTTCATCTCCTTCTCCTCTTGCAAGTGGGTCAGGTCTCCTTCTTTTGATGTTCTATCCTCCTCATCAATTTCTATGTTTTGGACTTGCTCCTTTATCTTCTCCTTCTTCATGCTAGTTAGTTCGACATGCTCAACCTGGGTGACCAAGGGGATTCCTATGATGTTAGCGTCGAAGAGTTATACATCCTCAACTAGTACAAGGAACAGTGTCGGCCACTCCTTTGGGATTTGTTCCATATCTTCATCTATTAGCTTATAGTAGGATTGTAATTTCTCCTTGCTCTCATCCCTATGCGCAGTGATATAAATGAAGTGTCGATATGCGCAAAACTTAGCTAATGGTTTGTAAGGTGGCATTCCGATGGAGCTATGAAAACTGTTATAGTGGGCAAACTCTACCAAAGGTAGGTACTTCTCCCATTGGGTTTGATTATCCATGACATTCATCCTGAGCATGTCTTCCATGACTTGATTTACTCTCTCGGTTTGCCCATCTATTTCAGGATGATAAGCTATGATTATGTTCAACTGAGTCCCCAATGCTGACTACAAACTTGTCCAAAACCTAGAAGTGAATCTAGAGTCCCTATCTAAAATGATCTTCTTAGGTATCCCATGCAAATGGATAATCTCATTTACAAACACATGTGCCACATCAGTGACATCGTAAGTGTCTCTAACTGGAATAAAATGAGCACTCTTGGTTAACTTATCAACTATCACAAGAATGGCATTGTGTCTATGAGATGTGAGCAGCAACCCCACAACAAAATCCATAGAAATGACTTCCCATTTGGACATAGGAACATCATGTGGTTGTAGGAGGCCTGTCAGGTGATGGTGGTCGGCTTTCACTTGTTGACACTCTAGGAACTTGGAGACAAAATGGACTACATCGCACTTCATGCCTACCCAGAAGAAGAGCTTCCTCATGTCTACATACATCTTCTTCATACCTAGATGTGCACAATAAAGTTGTCTATGGGATTCCTTCAATATGATGCTTCGAATATCCCCATATTCAGGGATGTACATCCCTCCTCGATATCTCAATAGTCCGTATTCTTCCAAACTATATACTTCATACTTTGGATCTAAATACCGCCTGCTCTGGAGGTTTGAAGTAGCCTCTAAATACCAACTGTCTCCTTGGAGTTCCATCAACACATGTTCCCTCAGATTGACTTTTAAGGGTATCAAGGAGAAGACATGTGGTCTCTTGCTCAAGGCATCTGCGACCACATTTTCCTTTCCCTTGATGTATGAAATACCAAAATCATACTCACTCATAAACTCACTCCATCGCCTTTTCCTAGCATTCAGATCCCTTTGAGTGAAGAGATGTTCTAAACTTTGATGGTCTATTTTGAGCTCAAAGTTTCGCCCCACAAGATAGTGCCTCCAAAGTTTCAGAGCTAGCATTACAACTGCCAACTCTAAATCATGAGTCACGTATATCTCTTCGTGTTTATTCAACTTCCTTGATGCATAAGCTATCACTCCTCCATCCTGCATTAGCACGGCCCCCAACCCTTGCTTCGAGGCATCCGTGCAGACTGTGAAGTCCTTTTCCATATCCGACACTCGTAGAATTGGTGCACTAGTTAGTAACCTCTTAAGATTGATGAATGAACAATCACATTCTTCTATCCATTCATACTTGACCCCCTTGTGCTGCAAGGTGGTGATGGGTTTCACTATTTTGGAGAATCCATTCAAAAATCTCTGATAATAACCTGCTAGCCCCATGAAACTTCTCACCTCATGGGCATTTTTCAGCACTGGCCACTCTATAATGGCCTTTACCTTTTCTAGGTCCACAGAGATTCCTTGACTGGAAATGATATGACCTAAATAGTGGATCTCTTTCTGAAAGAAGGAACACTTTGACAACTTCCCATACAATTTTTTCTCTCTAAGGCAGGACAACACCACTCATAAGTGCTCCTCATGTTCTCTTTCATTTTTGGAATAGATGAGGATGTCATCTAGAAAGACTTGTACAAAATGGTCTAAGTACTTCTGGAATACGTCGTTCATGAGGCTCATGAATACTAATGGCACATTGGTCAATCCGAAAGGTACTATGACAAACTCGTAATGTCCAAACTGAGTTCGAAAGGTAGTTTTTGGGATATTTCCTTCCTTAATCCTTAACTGATGATACCCTGATCATAAATGGATCTTTGAGAATACCACTGCTCCTTTCATCTGATCAAAGAGGTCATCTATTCATGGCATTGGGAACCTACTTTTCACTATAGCACGATTCAAGTCCCAGTAGTCTATACGCAGTCATAAGGATCCATCCTTATTCTTTACAAAAATTAATAGTGTGCCCCAAGGGGAGACACTGGGCCTTATTATCCCTAAGTCTGGTAACTCTTTCAACTGCATTTGCAACTCACAATGTTTCGGAACTATCATCCGATATAGAGTCTTGGAAATCAGTTCTGCACCAGGTTTTATCTCAATAGTAAAATTGAGTTCCCTCTCAGGAGGTAACCCTGGTAACTCGTTCGGAAAAGCATCCTTAAATTCTGACAATACTGGTTACTGATCTAATGAGGGTCCCTTCCTTTCATTCACTGCTTCAACTACATAAAGTCAACACCCTTGCCTCAAGCATCTCTTAAACTTCATAGTTGAGATAAAGCGTAATGACACTTTTCTCTACACACCCTGTATCTCCACTGGCCTTCCTTCGTCATCTAAACAGAGCACCCTTTTTGCAAAACAATCTACCAAAGCTCGATGAGCTTCTAACCAATCCATTCCAATGATTAGGTTGTATTCCCCAAGAGTAGTGACGTACACCTTTAACCTGGTAGTACACACTCCCAGGTTTACTATACAATTATCAACACTAGGTCCTACCGCTTGTTTTCCCCCGAAGCCATCTCGACTTGTTTAAAGTCATCGTGCTCATAGGCTGCCAAACCACTCTTTTCTAATGCAGATGGTGAAATGAATCTATATGTAGCACCAGAATCAAATAAAATCTTAACGTTGATATGATTTAGTGTACCTAATGACTCCACCACCATGGATTGATGCTCGGCCTGGTGATTATTAACCACTACATAAATCTGTTGGCTGCTACTTGCTCTTCCCATCGAGGCCTTTCCTTCTCTATGTGTGAATCCTAATTGTGACTCTGGGTAGTCACGTTGGTAATGGGGTCCTCCACACCCCCAACAGGTAACACGAGATTGAACCTACACAGTGTTATGTGACTGTGTCTGAAACGAGTTCCTTCCCCTAGAACCCCTGCCCCTACTAGTTGTTCCCTGAGATGGCTATGGACCTGTCTACGTTTTTTATGAAGAATGAGATGTTACACTCGCTTCCATTGAAATCCCTGTGGTTACTGTCCTTATTGTGACTCTGTTACCATATGCAGGTGGCCTTGAGCCCCCTCCCCTAGGAAATGTCCCAAGGGCCTTCCCCACAAATCCAGGATGATGCGAAAAGGTTTGTATTGTACCTCTAGTTAAGTTCATGTGTTCCTCCGCATAACGTGCATTTTCCACAACTTCCGCTACCAAAGACGGTTTCCACATCCAGACCATAGCTCTTATCTTAGGGTTTAATCCATAGACAAAGCGCTTTGTCTGTCATTGGTCACTATCCATATACAAAACATATTTGACCAATTCCAAAAATCTGATCTCATATTCTTCTACAGTTATGTTTCCCTATACTAAGGCATGAAATGCCCCTACCTATTGTTCCTCATAATAAGCTGGTAGATATTTCCTTCGAAACCTCTCCTCGAAAAGTTCCCAAGATACTGCGTCTAGGGTAAGATGCAGTTGTCTTTCCAGGTTACCCCACTAGTTCAAGGCATTATCTCTTAACTGAAAAATTGTTGTCTTTGCCTTTGAGTTGGATGCATAGTCCTTTAAGGCAAAACACCTTGTCATGTCTTCCAACGATGCTTCCACGCGTGCACTGGCGTGACTCCCAGAAAACTCCAGAAATTTGATCTTCTGCAATTCTCGAGTGATGTCTTCAGGTGGAGG
The DNA here is from genome assembly GCA_000966675.3 of Picea glauca. Classification (NCBI taxonomy): domain Eukaryota; kingdom Viridiplantae; phylum Streptophyta; class Pinopsida; order Pinales; family Pinaceae; genus Picea; species Picea glauca. The sequence continues at coordinate 132,070 of JZKD02S1595386.1, forward strand.
TACTCCCCTTGAATCCCTTGATGCTTCTAGATTACCCATTCTAGATGGTGGGGGTTCCACCTTGGTCCCTTCTGGTTGTCTCCCCTTTAAAGTCTCATTTATGGCCTCCAACGAGTGCAATATGAGAGCTAGTTCAAGTGATGGCAGTGTCGGAGGTACCTACGACAATGCTCCTCTGCCTCAACTCCCTCGAGTCCTAACCATCCTGTATGATTTAACCTGCATCAACCAAAGTTGTCAGGGTGAGTTCAAGGACATTTCAAATTGGTGCTACTTAAACTAGAAAACAGGGTTAGGCATAAGTTTCTTTTACTTGTTTGTAAACAAACATTACTCTCTTTAGGGGATTGGCTAGGTTAGGCTTAAGCATCTAGGCTTGGTGTCACTGCCTAAGAAAACTATTGACCCTCTCGCTCGGTAGCTATGCTAGCTTTGCACTATACTCGTCCATTCCTCTAGCTTACTTTCCTAGTATGTATGAAGCCTTCCCCTTCTTATCCTAGTCTAAGCCCTTTAAACTTTTCATTTACAACTAATTAAGTTGACTTCCAACCTAATGTCGATGAAATGAGTCTAAGGTTATCCTTTGATGCTTGACTCATGAGGTTTCCTTGGTGTGTTGTACATATGCATTGAATTGTGTGTCTCAGAGGCTGCAGGTGCGAGTCTTTAAGGATTGTATAGTGTCTTTCGGCATTGGAACTTAGCACTTGTGTGATGTGGTTATGTATTGTTTCCTGACTTGTGCTCATATGATGTAGTGAGCCTGAGGTGATGCATTGAAGCTTAGTGTTTGGCTTTGACTGGTGGAATGGAATGGAGGGACTTGACGATTGGCTTGATGAGTTGTGTGTAAGGTCTTGTGAGCTTGACGCTTGGATAATCAGAGATTATTCTTTAGGATAGTACTTTGCTACTATTGTGAATTAAACTATTTATAAGTGAATTTATTTTGTAAAAGTGATCTGTGTGGCGTGTTTGTGTTTGGTCATTTCTTAAGGCTTGGGCTTGGTGGGTGGTCGTGGGTTCAAAACCCATAGACTCCAAAACATTTCAATTTTTTTTTTAACCTTATTTATTAATATTTTTTTATTTATCATTAAAAAAATAAAAAAAATAAAAAAATTAACAAATAATATTTATAACTAATTTACGATGAGCAATAATAAAAAAAAATAATTTAAAAACAACAATTTTTTTATAACAAAAGGTGGGCATGCATGAAGCCCATGTGCGGCCCTCGTTTCCTCCAGCCATTCATACCTAAACCCTAATCTATTTCTTAACCCTAATTCTTCTTTTCCCTATTATTTCTTATTGCGAGGTTCTGGTTACGCGGTTGGCCGCCATAGCCTTCTCTCATGGCTTCTCCTCCTCGTTTGTCGGGTGATGGCTTGTATTGTTGCTTGGTGAATGATTTGTGTGCTGGTGTTTGGTTCTTGTGCTTGGGTTGTATGTCCTTTATATGTGCCAAATCTCTCCTAAGTTATTCGATGAGATATATGGAATGGAGTTGATCTTGGCACTTGGCTTGTTTGAATCGTTGGTTTTTTTGTTTGTTTGTTTTGCAGTGCGCACCTTTTGAGACCACTTGTGAGATCCTCCTCCCTATGTCTTGATTCCTGGCGCTTGGGCGGTCGGTCTTAGATAAATCGTGTTGTATTGCAGGTTAGGTTTGGTGCTTAGCACTTGTGAGCTAGGGTTTTTTTTTTCGTTTATTAAAAAAAAAATTGTTTTGTGTTTGTGCAGGCGTGGCTCCATGGCTGGGCACTGGGTTTGGGTTGTGCGGTGTGTTGGGTGCTTATATTGATAGCTCGTGGGCACGTTGTGTACAAGGCATCCTCATGGGCTCCTTCTAAATGTTTAGGTATGTGTGCTGACATGTGACTTTGACAATTTTTGTTCACGTCCCCTTTGTGAACTCCTCCTTCGTGTCTCTTGATGCCTGGCACTGGTGCTAGTGTATTGCCTCATACGTTGGTGCGCGGGTGGCCTGATGCATTGGGATCCATTGTGGCTTGGCCTATCATTGGCATGGTAATGGAATTTTATGGCTTTATCATTTATGGAGGAGAGAAGGAGAGAACACCCTTGTCTGGTCTGCACGTATGGGAGTTTGAATCGCGCTTGCAATCCGCATCATTCCATTGAAGTTCTAGTTGGAGGGTGCGTGGCTCTATTCTTATGGGTAGGTATAGCTCTATTGTTTTCTTCAGTTGTTTCTGGCCCATGGTAATTTGGTTTCCTGTGGGCTTTCTCATTGTCACTTGTATGGGCATGGTTATTTCTAGGAGATGAAGTTCACACAGGGTTGGACATTTATTTTATTTTATTTTGTTTTTA
>JZKD02S1595386.1:136117-147045 GCA_000966675.3 Picea glauca
TGGAGAAATTTCATAAAACACACTAAAGAACATTGTGTACTATTTTTAGATCTTTATTCATTACAGGTACATAGTTATGATTATTTCAAGTTAGGTTTGTTGACTAATCCAAAACTAGTCATTTATGACTAAAGTAAAGTTTGATGAAAATGATAGTTTCTTGTTGTTAAAGTTAAGGAAGGTTTGCAGGTTTAGGTACAGGTTGTTGCATGTTTGATGCACTTGTTTATGGTAAAGGTTGATTATAGGTTGAGGTACATATTTATGCATGGTTGATACATGGTTCAGGTCATTGGTACAAGTTTACAACAATATATCTCACAATGATAGTCTGACAATGGTGTCATCATTCTACTTATATGTCAGGGTGGTTGTATGGGGAAAGGATAGGTGGTTGTAGCCACCTTCTGTTTGTATCAGGAGAACATAGGGGGTTGTAGCCTCTTTCTGGTTGTATCCATAGAATTGGGGAGTTGGAGCTTCCCTCGGGTTGTAGCCTGAGAAACTAGGGGGTTGGAGCCTCCTTCCAGTTGCTATTGAAAAACAAAGGAAGTTGGTTCTTCCAATGAATGTAATTATTCAATACATATAATAAAAAAACATTATGTGGTTTTCCCCCGCTTTGGGTTTCCACATAAAAACACTGGTGTAATGTGTATGTGTATGATTGTTCATTTTTTCATTGTTTATTTACTCTACAAATATTGGATGATAATGATACATTGATGTAACACTTGCATTATATGGTTAAAAAGGATTAGATTTCTCTATTATTGATTCACCCCCCTCTCATTAATCCAACAATTGGTATCAGAGCAGGTTCCTTCAGAAATCAATTTAACCACTGAAAGGTAGATAATGGAGAGAAACAACATGTATAAAAATGGAATACCATAGTTTGATGGAAAAAAGTATGCCTTTTGGAGCATAAGGATGAAGACATATATACAGGAACAGGGATTTGAAATTTGGAAATCAATTGTAGATGGATACACAGCACCAGCAGTTCCACCAATAAATGGCAAAGCTATGAAACTCGGTCAGAATAATTCGAAAGCCACAAATTCACTTTTAAATGCTCTTGGAGAATCAATATTCACCAAATTTACACATTGTAAATACTCTAAAGAGACTTGGGGAAAACTTCCAAATATTTATGAAGGAGATTGAAAAGTCAAAGAAGCAAATCCTCAAACTTACATAGGTCAGTTCGAACAACTAAAGATGAAGGAAGATGAGAACATTTTAGATTACTTTTTACGAGTTGATGAAATAGTAAATGCTATCTTTGGATTGGGAGAATAAATCAAAGAATATGTAATTTTTCAAAAGGTAATAAGATCTCTTCCTATGATATTTTACCCTAAGATATCTTCACTAGAAGAAAGAGCAGATATAAACTCAATAAGCATAGATGAATTACATGGAATATTTACATCATATAAAATGAGAACTGAATAGGAAAATCTATATATAAAAGAAGCAACCTTCAAAGCATCAAAAAGGTCAAATCAAAAGGGAAAGAAAAAAGAAAAAGAACATAGAAACAATAGTGACATCTCAGAGGATGATGAAGAAGCGGACAACTTTGTCAAAATATTGAACAAGGGAACCAACTATAGGTATAGGGGTAGTATTCCTTTGATTTTCTTTAATTGTGATGGTATTGGTCATTTTTCTAACAAATGTCCTCATAATAAAAAGATAAATGATGAAGGTTACTCAAATACCAAACAAACCTATAAAGGGAAAAGAACCACAGAGAAAGTTTTCAAGAAAAGTTATGCACTAAAGAATACATCTCATCATCAGATGAAGATGAAGTAGGTAACAGTGAGACAGAAAGAGTTCTATTCATGGCAGTAGAAGAATTTGATAAAGAAGACTTTGAAGAAGAATATGAAGAGGTCGAAGAATAATATGAAGAGGTAGAATTTGACTACCGAGAGGAATTGTTGTGTGCCATAGAAGTTATCAGAAGAGAAAAGAAGAAAAATAAGAAACTACAAGCGAAACTAGACAAGAAAGAAGGCACTCAAGAACTAGAACAAATGATCACAAATTTGAAGGTTTAAATTGAAGAAGATAAAAGAGTTGAAGAAGCACTCAAAGAAAAACTAGAAGGAAGAGACAAGATCATTGGAAATTTGGAAGCACAAATTGTCACATTAAGAAATGATCTTCAAAATAAAAATATGTAGAATAGCTCAAAAGTTTTGAATGTCATTATCAACAGTAAAAAACGTCATCATGACAAGTGTGGACTTGGATACAATAAGACATAAAAGGGATCAAGATATAAAACAACAGAACAAGTAACATATCAAAAAATATATGCAGAAACAATCAAAGGGGATAGGAAGGTCTGTAAAGAAAATTACATGAACACTCCTCCACTAAGAAGATTTAGATTTCAAAATGAACAACCGACAAAAATACATAGGCCTCAGGAAGAAGAAGGATTCATAAGATTACCTCCTTTTAGAAGATCTTCAACTCCCAGGTATCAAAATATATTTTTTGGTTTATGTTATGCATGTAATAATTTTGGACATAAAGATGTGAATTGTAGAGATAACAATAGGAACATAAACAACTTTAAAATTCATACACAAAAGGGTTATCCAAGAAGGCCCAGTGAAACACATAGAAGAAGTTACAATAGGTTTGAATCTTTGAGCGTTGAAGTGGAATGCTACAAATGTAACAACTTTGGACAGATGGGCAAATATTATAGAATGACAGTCCCTCCTAGAGAACCACAACAGAAAAACAACAGTCACAGACAGGAACCTTAGAAAAGGACATGGATAAGAAAAAGGAATCAGTATAGAAATGAATAATGCACACTCTCTCTACAAGCTAAGCAGAAGAAACGTGCTTGGTATGTTGACAATGGTTGTTCAAAACACATGGCAAGTGATAGATACAAGTTTATTACATTAATAAATGAAAGAGATGGATCAGTCTCCTTTGGAAATGATGATTCAACTAAAATCATTGGAAACGACACAGTTAGACACTACTACATATGGGTGGATTATTCCATGGAATATTTCCATGCTTCCACTAATTTCATGTTTTTTTTTAAACAGGGTGGGATTTTTGTCATTAGTGCCATGAAAGTTTGTTGCAATATCCTCAAAAATCTTATTTTAATCTAGTCGGGATTTTTGTCGTAATAGCAACAAAATTTCGTTGCAATAGCGATGAATTTTTTTCCTATCTCATTGGTCGGTGTCAACGGCTAGTTGACTATTTGATCTATATATACATGACTTTAAGAGATTTTTCGACACAATTGATATAGTTGCGACACTGTTCTTGGCTTTTGTTTGAGATGTTTATTTTTTCCGTCACCCATCAGTTGAACAAATCCAATTCTTGATCTACATAGCTTGGATTTTGAACTTTCAAGGTTAGTATGTTATTTTTTATTGATGTACTCATTTAACTTGAAAATTTTTGTTCAAATATCCAAATTTCGTGTAGCTTGTTTTTTCCTTGATAATATATTATAATATGTGTAGTACCATATTTCATGTATTTTATTTTTGGATCTAGTTAGTATATTCTATGGAAAAGGGTATGTGTATTCCATAATATTTACGAGATCTTCCCATAATATTCACAAATTTCAAATAGAAATCACATTATTTTCCACAAACAAAGAGATATAATGCATGAGTGTGGAAGATAAAATAGTAAAACAAAGAAGAAAACTACAATTTGAACTTGTAAAAAGAAAAATTTGAGGAAGCCTCTAATTTCAATGAAAGAGTAATAAGCTTAACAAATATTCAAGAAGAGACTATTCTGAAAGCTTCACCTCACCCAGAGAAATATTAATAACATTTCTCTCTTCCGCATAAATTCTTTGCTATCCTCAACATATTGTAATAAATAATGGGTAGGTTGGCATTAGTGACAAGATAACTTGTTGATATTACATATAATTATTAATATATGAGAGATCATCCATTATTTAAGCATGCAAAACAAAACCCAATACTAAATATTGTGTTTGACATGATCGGGTCTGTACATTTTGCAAAACAATGTATGAGAATTTCCATTATTTAAGCATGCAAAACAAAACATTATAAAGCATTGTTAATTTTTTTGTAAATTTACAAAAGTCAAAATGATTTTGAATTGCAATTGAATGCTATATTCCCTTCTTTATCAGGGACTAATAAGATACATAAACACTAACCCTAAACTTATGTTAGGTATATATGTCATTATTATATAAAGAAAACATTTGTACACATATGACCTTATTATAAAGATGTTATCTATTTCGTGATTAGGCACATAACAATCACTTTTAACTAACCACCTTCAACCATATTAGCTTATGGTTAGCCACCTTTAAATTTCTTGGCTTATGACTAAGAACCTTTAACAAATGAACTTATGATTATATACCATAGTCTTCCAATATAAATAAAGTATATTTGTTTCAACTTTCTCAATAAAATCCACATACCCTTTTTCTGATATGTGATGTTGTTTCTCTAAAAAATTTATAATCACACACAATTCTAGATGTAGTGATTAACTTTAGTTTGTAGTTTATGTAACTTGTTTATACACTACTAATAAGGATTAGTATCTAAAATATAAAAAATTCATGGTGAAATCTACGATAACATGATGAAATCTACTAGTCAGACAATGAAAAATGAGAAAATGCCAAAGTGACTTAGAAAATAAAATTGTGACGACTGTAAGTAGCATAAAATTGTGACCATTATATGTAGATGCAAATCAACATGTCATAATTTAAACCAACCCAACCCAATTCTTGATGACAAGTGGTTGGCATTCTTTTTTTAGTGGTGAATTTCAAAGATTGACATTTTGTCTACAAAACAACTTAGAGGCTAGTGTATGGTGTCGAGTGATTCAAGTTTGAGAAATTTTGATCACTTTCATTAAATGGTGTGTAATTATTTTCCATGGTTATTCAGCACACAATAATATATAGTACAAATTGAAGCATATTTATCTTAATAGTTAATCAATAATAAAAAAAAGCATGTCAAAATGTCTTAGGAGAAATAATTGTGAGGATTGTAGGTCACTGTAAATAAACATATCATAATCGAAAGGAGTAGATAAAATATAAAAAATTGACAACTTAATTTTTGGTATGGTGTAGGTAAGATAGTTAATTGTCAAGACAAGGATTTGTCACAATGAACGAAAATGACAAGAATCTTTCTCGGTTAAGAGTGGCATTAGAGGCGAGGGGCGATGGAAAATGGTATTGCCCTTGCTATGATTGCAGAGGCTTGAAAAAAAGGAAGAGTTTTAATAACAAGAGCCCAAATACATTGTAGGGAGAAGGGGCACGCCGAAGGGGGTTATGAATATCGTCCCTTGGTAAGAGGATTCAATATTTAATGTATTCTCTGTAATAATCAGTATGTCATAAATTTTAGTAATATTTTTTATCGAGATTTTTATATTTTCTAAACACACTAACTTTTCTACGTTGTTTTTAAATATATAGACGATGCCCCCAAAATGTCGACCTCCAGAGAGTTATTTTCCAAGTATTAGAAAAAATACTACTTTACAGTGAGATGAACTTTAAGATCAAAATATTGAAGTTGTTGATCAAGTTATTAATGATAATATGCATGGAGATAACATTAGTGATTCAAATCAGGAAGATGAGATACATAGATTGATCCAAGACACATTTGCTCCAATGGATGAGGAAAACCAAAATGATAGTCATGATGTTGATCCTCTACTCGAGAAATCACATCAACCTCTTTATGACGGCTCAACAACAAATCTTTTATCTGCTATATTGTTGTTGGTGAACCTAAAGGTTTTGAATGGTTTATAAAACACATGTATCACACAAATACTAAGGTATTTAATTTGTTAATTATTTATGCCTGCATGTTCACAAATACTTAAAAGGTTCAATTTTTTCCTATATTGCTATTGTTTTCTAATTTGTAAATTAGTATATTGGATGATATATTGATTATTAATATTTTTTACATTGACTTATTGTTTAGAATTTTGTAGATTGTTAGGTGATGTTCTATTACCGACGTCAAATATTTTTCCACACACATATCGAGAAATATCCATGATTATGAAAGAAATTGGAATAGACTGTCAGGCTATTGATGTATGTCCTAATGATCATATCATATATTATGGAAAATATGCATTAGAAAATGAATTCCCACAATCTCAAATAAGTAGATATCGAACCAATAAAGTGTCAAAGAATGTGGCTTGCAAAGTTCTTTGTTATATTCTGATAATTCCATGTTTCCAGTGGTTGTCCAGGTGCCAAAGTATAGCACAGCTTATGGATTTCCATGCAAATAACAAAAGTTGAGATGATGTTCTTCGAATTCCTGCAGATGTTTCTGCATTGAACTACATTGAATAAAAGTAGCCAATTTTTAAAGAAGAACCTCGTAATGTTAGACTTTCATTGGCAGCTGATGGTGTCAATCCATTTGGAGAGCTTCGTTCTATGTACTCAGTGTGGCCTATTTTTGTTATAAACAATAACCTTCCTTGTTGGATGTCGATCAAGAGAGAGCACACAACGTTGGCAATGATTGTTCCAAGTATTTAATTATCTTTTATTTGCTTTAAAGTAAGACAAAAATACTTCATTTCTTTGTTTTGTGCATGGTAATTATTTATTTTATATATCACAACATCTATATAAGTACAATTAATCATGCAGTATGTTGAACCAATTAGGTAGGTACTAGGTTAAATATATGAATGTATATATTAAGCCTCTCATTGATGAGTTGTTGAAGTTATGGGATGGAATCACTATGTATGACATCTCTATACCAATAGGGCAAAGACGATTTCAATTCCATGGAATACTATCATGGACAATTCATGATGCTCCCAGGTTAACACGTTTTTGTGGTATATTGTTACCTTATTTTGTAATTTAATATTATATATATTTATTGAAAAAATCATGCATCATTTTAAATTGTAACTCTAATTTGATGCTACAGTTATCCATATATCTTGTAGGTCTTCAAACAAAGGGTAAATTTGCATGCCTAGTTTGTGGTCTGGGGATAAAATCTTGTTGTTCAAGGAGTTTAGAAAAGGAAGTGTTTGATGAGTATAGGCACTTTTTGCCTAAGAACCATAGTTATCAAACTACAGACAAAGCAAAATTCAATAGTAAAGAAGAAAACGGAAAAAAAAACCACGAAGAATGACACATTGCCTATGGAAGTTGGAATATATTAGAAATCGTCAAGGTACAAAAATTATTTATGTATGATCTATTATATAAATCTTTGATTAATTTAATTAGTGGTGATTTCATTTTGTTCAATTAACTAGTGTTAACATCAATTTGTTGATGTTTCATGAATGTCGTTAAGGCATGAATGGGATTCCACGAGGAATGAAAAGTTACCCAGTGCAATTCAGTAGATTTCCATACTACGAGCACCTACAAATAGTTCATTTGTTTGATACAATGCATATCAGGAAGAATATAACATAATTGTTATGGCGAATATAAGATGGAAGGACTTACAAAGAGAGAATTGGAAAGATTTGTTGTGACATCCAGGAAGCTAATCATGCATTGCAAAGTGTTATTATTAATTCTAATGGCAATGGTCATGAACAAAATACTAGTATTCCTTGGTTATTGACAGAGCAACAGAGAAATATTGTAAAAGAGGCCATTCAGAAAATTAGGTTTCTGACGAGGTTTTCGTCAAACATACAAAATATCTTAACTAAAAAAGGTGATTTTGGTGGGGTTAAAACACATGATTGGCATACATTCATTAAGGTAATTAGGAGGCTATAAATATTTTCTTATTGGTACACATTTTTGGGAAAAAAATAATAATTATTTGTTCTTTGTTATAGTGTGTTCTACTTTTATCTCTCCCATATGACTTTCACAACAACATAAAACAAATTATTTATGTACTTGGAAAATAAATGAGGTAAGTATTGTTCTATAAGGAAAATGTACTTCTTATGTGATTTGTAGAGAAAATTATTGACATATATATTTTATCTGCAAATTTATGTATGCCTTGATATTATTTTATTGCATCAACATTTGTAGGTGGCTATCATCAAAAGAAATCCATAAAGAAGATATAAGGTATTGGAAGAGAGAAATTCCCCGACTAATGTGTGAAATGAAACAGTATATACCTCCAGCATTTTTCAATGCACAAGAACACTACCTCATACACCAAGTTGAGGATATTGAATTATGTGGACCAATACACACAATGTCGATGTTGATGGTGGAGAGGCACTTGAAGTCACTGAAGGCTTTTGTTAGACAAAGATCACATCTGGAGGGTTCTATGCTTGAGGGATATATGGTATATCAATGCATGGTGTATATTAGTCAATATCTACCTAAATTAGCAGAAAATATGAATGTGTCTCACATTTGGCATCTCGACTCCATCAACAAATTTGAAGGGGAGGTCCTATTGGGGAAAGGTAAAATTAGGACTTTGAAAGGTAATTATTATATGTTGATGTAGATTTAATATATTACACATTTATTAAATTATTCCTTTGTTAACAATAACTAATTAATGATATTAAATTGTTATGCTATCATATAGTTGCTCGAGAGTGGGATCCTATACATTTATACATTGTAAACAACCTTGATTGGATGGATCATTGGATAGAATATACTGAATAATACTTCAGTTGGTTATCATAGGAAGGGGTGAGTAATATGATTAAAACAATGCATCATCATCGAGATCAATTTCCTGATCTTACATCAAGGGAAGTTGATTTAGCCTTTGGTTTAAAAGATAAACAAGCAAGTTAAATTTTTAACCCACATTTTCCTAGTTTTTTCCCAATTTTTGAATGTATTTGGTTTGTTTAATTATTGGAATATATATTTAGTAAGTCCTATATGAGGATTATTAATTGGAAATTTATAATTTACTTGTTGTACATGTTCTAGTTGAAACATCACAAGGCTATGTGGTGTAATGGTCGTAAATTTCGTATCAAAATGTTAGATGATAAGATGAGAACCTTTGATTGTGGGATAACTGCAGTGTTTAAGGTCAACAACATTTCCTCTAGAAGTGACAGAAATCTGGAAGAAATTGAGAATAGGTATTATGGCCATTTGGAGGATATAATTGAGTGTGATTTTAATTCCTTTAAAATTGTTTTGTTTGAGGTTAAATGGTATAGGCTACAGATGCATGAACGTGATCGTGAAAGAACTGTTATTGATCATGATAATGGATTTACAATGGTTAATACAAGGTAATTTGAACTAGGTACAGAGCCTTATGTTCTTCCAAGTCAATGTGAGGAAGTATTTTACTCAAAGGTACCTGGTAAAGCAGGTTGGTCATACATTGTTAGATATGATCCAAGAGGAAGACCAGTAAAGTACAATCATGTAGCTGAGGATGAAGATAATAATGAGGAAGAAGATCGTGATTATGCAGATCATGAGAAAGTGGCTCATGCATTCGATGTGTCAGACGAAGAAGTTGAAGAAGTTGATCACCCAAATGTAGGAGACGACGATCTCATTGACGATATCAATAATTATAGTAGTGAAAATGGAATTCATGATGATGTTGATAGGAATGATCCTTTCACCAATATCAATTTTGAACCAGATCTCGATACAGATTTTGAGCTGGATGAAGAAGAAGATGACTAATATTTAATTGTTGAAAAGAAGAGGTATGTGTTTGTATCTTTTATATGATCTTTATATGTTTTTATTTTGTATAATATAGTATATTATACATGTTATTTAGAATTTCAAATTAGGTAATATGGGGAAATTGAGAGTGATGTGAGGGTTGGGGGGGGGGCATAATTAGACCTTACACCTTCATGTGGTTTCCCTTGTTTAGTAGAGAATGAATTATTCTTGAAACCAAGAGGAGATCTATGAGACTGTGCCTAATCATACCAACAATGTAGGTATTTCCATCATCAATTCATCATTATCATTCTCAAACTTATCATTCTCCAATTATCTTATACAAATTTTACAAGGAAATTGTACTAGGACGAGACATGGGCAACAGTGACCTATGAATGGGGCCAATGTTGAAATTTTTTCAAACTGTTTCTAACTACATTGAAATTTTACATGGATAGATTATTCACATGCCTTAACGATGTCAAAGGGTTTTTGGACTCAAATTTGACTCACACGCCAACTTTATTCTATCATAAATTCATGATGTGAAGAATAAACCCTAAGTTAGTTGAGTCATCTATTTGTTCCCAATGAATGGATGTGTTGTTTTTGACATGGAATGGGAAAACATATGTACCTTCTTAATTTTCTTCCTTCACTTGATGTGGGCCTGGTCATTCCCAGCCTTGAATTGAAAGCTGCCCCTAGTCTTAGTCATCACCCTTCATGAAAGTTGTCACCCAAAGATCATTAGATCAAAAGGTTGGAGGCATATGGGAATTGGGATCATGAGGCTTTATAACCCTACAATAACAAGAGGCATTAATTGAAATTTTACTAGATTGAAAGGTGTGTGCAATTGAAAATACTAACAACCCAAAACTAAAAGGGATCAATACAAAGACTGTCAATGAGAGGTGATCTAGATGTGGTGTGTAGAATAGGCCCAACACCTTCAAAATTATCACTCTCCAAATATATTATACAAATTTTAGTAAGTCCTATGTACTAGGACTAGACACGGGCAACAATGACCTGTGAATGGGGCCAACGTTAAAAAAATTTCAAACCTTTTCTGAATGCATTGAATTTTGACATGGATAGACTATTTGCGTGCCTTATTGATATGGGAGGGTTTTTGGACTCAAATTTGACTCACACACCCACTTTATTCCATCATTAATTCATCATGTAAACCATAAACCCTAATTTAGTGGAG
>JZKD02S1595386.1:162540-176099 GCA_000966675.3 Picea glauca
CATTGTCAACAAGGAAAGAAAACAAAGACCAGGTTTAAATCAAAAGAATATTCAATGACAAGACCACTAGAAATTGTGCATACTGATCTAGTTGGACCAACTACAACAAAGGGTTCAAAAGGTGAGAAATACTTTATGTTATTAGTTCATGATTACACAAGAATGACTGTAGTTTGCTTTCTCAGGAATAAGTCATAAGTTTTTGAAAATTCAAGGTCTACAAGGAAATGGTTGAAAATGAAATGGATTCAAAAATCAAATGCTTAAGATATGATAATGGAGGAGAGTTCACTTCAAAGGAGTTTATGGAATACTGCAGCAAGAATGGAATAAAAAAGAAATTCTTCATTGCTAGGACACCTCAACAAAATGGAGTTGTTGAAAGAAAGAATAGGACAATACAGGAAATGGATCAAACAATGATAATGGATTGCAAATTGATATATATATATTGAACACAGGAAATGCATACAACATTTCAAATTGAAAATAGAGTTATGATGATGCAGGAGCATCTCTCAGTTCAAGCGAGCCAGCGTTGAAGCGGAAGACAGCTGGACAAGCCAGCACAAATTTTGAAAAATGCCTTGAAATTGTTGCACGAACATAAATGTAACAATTTATTGAAGCGCACTTGTATAATGTAATGGACCTTGAGCGGATTTCTTTCATCCTTAGTAGGTAGAGGAATTTAAAGTAGTTAATGTAAAGCAGATAGAATTTAATTCTAGACTAGATAGTTGTCGAGTGCAAGAGGGAAATGGGATATAGACACCCTCATTGTGTATTGTATCATTAGATTGGAAGAATTCTGAGCATAGAGAAGAAGAGCATGCAGAGAGTTGTGTAAGAACACCCATGTACAGACATTTGAATTAATAGAAAGAATTGGTTCAAATTCATGGTTTGTGTTGTTCTCTGTGTATTGATCTTATGCTCATGAATGGTTGCTTCCTATTATACATTTGCTTTATATGTTGTGTTCATGATTTCACGCTTTGAGATTGAAGTCTGAAAGGGTGAAGGAATGAGTTTCAATTGTTCCTCTATCTGAACAAGATTTCCTGCAAGGAGTGCAGTCGAAGTTGTCTGCAAGGAGTGAATTGACAAAAAGGCTCAACTAGTTTAGCTTTGTTCTCATTCATCCAAAAAGTGAAGACAGGCATAGGAGCCATGAAAGGAGTGCCCAGGCCAAAGGAAGTTCAGGGTTGTGAACCTGAGTAAGTGTTGAAGGATTGTTGTTGCAAGTGTGCGCAAAGTCGAAGTATTCAAGAACTCAAAAGTGTTTGAAGGTTTCCGCAAGGAGGGCGATCAAGAGGTTTCTTTATGAGAAATGAAAGCCGTGGAAAATCCTAAGAGGTATAGAACCTTCGAGTAAACACCAATAAAAGCACAGGGAGATTGTGCTAGGAAGTGGTTAAACAAATGTTTCAAGTTTGCGTGCAGGTAGACGTGTTCCACGGAGGAACACTTGAGTCTTTTTGTAGATTTGGTATCCTCTGAGGAGGATTTGCGATATCCCGTGAGACATCAGATCTCAAAGAGGTGCAGGGGAGATACTGCAAGTATCCCCAATAGGTTAAAAACTCAGGAGGAGCAGGGCCATTGATCCGAGTCATAAAAGGACCGTCGGATCTGCTCATGGATTCGCATATCGGGGTTTCGAGGATTGAAACTCCATAATATTGCAAAGGGAGTCGCAAAATATCGATATGCGATATCCCGATGACTATGAGAACGGTGTGGAGCCATAGGAGTTGGAAAGAAGATAGGTGGCACATCGTATGTTGGGATTTCGTTAGTAGAAGGGCTGAGAACTTGGTGTCAAGGGTTGCGAAGCACGAGGACACGAGAGGCGATGAAGTGGCGAGAAGACCAGGAGCTGTCCATCTGAGGAGGACAGGTGGCAGAGATCGAGAGATCTCGTGGACTCGGAAGTTCGCAGGGTGAGAGCCCAAGCATTGGGTACTCCAAGTCGCAAAGTGCTGAGAGCTGAGGTTCATGTGGACACATGGCAGAGCCATAAGGTGAGACCTGCATAGTTGACGGGTGGACATGCGTTGCCTGGAGAAAGGAGTCAAGACTCTATTGAATTCTCACATCTCAGGGATTTGTGAGATAAGAGTGTGAAGGCTTGATGCTTCAATCTGTGAGGTTGTGAATAGCGAAAAGCGTCAAGGGAGGAGTCAACCTAGTGTTGACCTATCATGTCTCGGAATATCGTAACAGGAGGGCACGAAAGTTCAACTCACAAACTCACGAAGGTGTGATTTGCGAGAGGTGTTGATATTTAATCCCTAGCCTATGGTTACATGTGGGGAGGGTGCTGACAAGGAAAGGAGCCATAACCATATTACTGGTTCGGGTATCGCAAGATTGGGAAGGAAGAGTTGAAATCTTCGACTCACAAACTAGCGAGATCACGAGAATTAGTCCGATATCCTGATTGTAAAGAGGAGATCCTATGGAGAGGTTGTTGTGGGTATGGGTTTCTCGATAGGGAATTAGAAGAGCCTTAGTGTTCTTCGGGCCAGTAGATAAGAGAAGATCATGTGAGAAGATGTGCTTGCGAGCATGCCTGCATCAAAGTGGTATCAGAGCACAGAAAGTTTCTTTTCTTTCTGTAGCAGAGAAGAAGAGAATTCACCATGCCGTCGGGAAGAGATAGACAGTTACCCGATCCAGAGGATAGGGAGATGCCGCGAAGAAGAGGTCGACAGATGGAAGATCCAGCCATATAGAGACAAATGCATGATCTCCGAGCTAGACTCAAAGACATGGAGACATCACAAAGACGCACAGCCAGTGTAGGGGATCTGAGTGATTCCGAGAGTGAATATGAGGATGAACGAGAAGAGGAAGTTGCTGCCGAAGATGCATCAAACAAGAATTTGATCAAAGCTATTGCAAGAATGAGTGCAAGAGCAAAGATGGGCATGCCCATTTACGAGGGAAACTTGGATGTAGAAGAACTTCTAGACCGGATTAGAGCTCTAGACACATACTTCGACTATGAAGATGTCAAAGAGGACAAGAAAGTCAGGCATGCTGTCACGAGATTAAAAGGACATGAAGCCTTGTGGTGGGATGAACTACAAGATGACAGACACTGCAAAGGAAAGCAGAAGATCAAGAGCTGGGATAGGATGATCGCGAAGATGAAGGAGAAATTCATCCCGAGGGACTATCGAATTTCTCTATTCAGGAGAATGTAGAACTTGAGACAGAAGTTGATGACAGTGAAGGAATACACTGAGGAATTCTATAAACTGAACATCAGAGCAGGTCATCAGGAGAGCGATGATGAAAAAGTTGCCAGATATATGAATGTCTTGAGATATGAAATCCAGGATGAGATGGGCATGGTAACCATCCAAACGGTGGAAGATTCTTATCAGATGGCTTTGAAAGAAGAAGAGAAGTTGAGATGAAAGTAGAGTCAGAGGGGCCGAGGCAGGAGCCAGCCCAAAGGCAAGTCAATTTTCTAGGAAAGAAACCAGAAGCCCAAAGAGGGATGGAAGAAACCTCAGGGTAAAGTTGAGAGAGGTGGAACCTCACAGAGAGGGCCATATGTTGAACAATGAGGGCAACATAATGAGCAGAGAGGAGATTATGCTGACAACAACACTTTTCCTCGTACTAGAGGTAGAGTAAGAGGAAGAGGTGGATTCATCACATGCTTCACATGTGGAAAGAATGGGCACAAGTCTTATGAGTGTCCAGAGAAAAAGAAAGAAACTGGAGAGGCTCACATCGCTGGGGAACAAAGGCGGGATTTTGAGGCAGAAGATGCTGAAGGTGGAAGATCTCTGATGATGCAAAAAGTCCTTTTGACACCAGAGAAAGAGGTGGAAAGTTCATTCCAAAGGACCATACTTTTCAGGACTGCTTGCAAGACCAAGGATAGGGTGTGCAAGGTCATTGTGGACAGTAGTAGCACGGACAATCTCATTTCAACTGAGATGGTAGAAAAGCTGGAGCTGGATACGACTGATCATCCAAGCCCGTATAAAGTTTTGTGGCTACAAAAGGGACACCAGGTAACTATCACAAAACAATGCTTGGTTGAATTTAAGATAGGGGGATATAATGATAAGATCTTATGTGATGTCATTCCTATGGATGTTTGTCATCTATTGCTGGGTAGACCATGGAAATATGACATAAATGTGATTCATGATGGGCGAATGAACACATACACCCTGGAGAAGAATGGGAGGACACACATGTTGCTTCCGATAAAGGATAAGGAGGTGAAGCCGGGGGTAAACAACAAAGTACTTCTCATGAGTGGGAAGTAACTTCTTAATGAAGTTAAGAAGAAGGAGGATCCACAGTTCATTGTGGTCAGAAAATCGAGGATTCTTCTGACTAGCACAAGAGTGGATGATTTACCAAAAGAAGTTCAGGAACTACTGGAAGAGTTCGCTGACATCATAGTGGATGAACTAACTCATTCGTTTCCACCAATCAAGAGTGTGAGTCATCATATCGATCTCATACTAGGATCCATTTTACCAAATAAAGCCGCGTACAGATTGATGTTGCAAGAGAATGAAGAGGTCAAAAGACAAGTCTAGGAGTTGTTGGACAAAGGTTTGGTCAGGGAAAGCTTGAGTCCATGTGTTGTCCCAACAGTACTCAATTCGAAGAAAGACGAAGGATGGAGGATGTGTACTGACTTGAGGGTGATTAACAAAATAGCCATTAGGTATAGATTTCCATTGCCGAGGATGGATGATCTGATGGATTGCTTGAGTGGAGCAAGGTATTTTTCAAAGATTGATCTGAAAAGTGGATATCACCAGATTCACATGAGAGAAGGTGATAAATGGAAAACAACATTCAAAACAAATGAGGGTTTGTATGAATGGCTTGTTATGCCATTTGGCTTAACAAATGCACCAAGTACCTTCATGAGGTTGATGAACGAAGTCCTGAAAGAGTTCATCGGGAAATTGGTCATTGTGTATTTGGATGACATACTAGTTTTCAGTAAAACAACAGTGGAGCATCCAAAGCATTTGGCTACAGTGATGCAGAGATTACAGCAAGAGAAGCTATTGATAAATATGAAGAAGTCCTCATTCATGAAGACAGAGCTCATTTATTTGGGGTTTGTTATTTCTGCAAATGAGTTGAGGATGGATCCAGATAAGGTGGAAGTAATTAAAAATTGGCCATCACCGAGGATCATATTTGAGGTGAGGAGTTTTCACGGACTGGCTAGTTTCTACCGAAAATTCATCAGAAATTTCAGTGGAATTAGTGCAATAATGATGGATACAGTGAATAAGTGGCATAATTCTTTTCACTGAACAACAGAGGCTGAGAAAAGTTTTAATCTGTTGAAGAGGAAGATCACGGAACAACCAGTTTTGGTGTTGTTGGATTTCCAGAAGACATTTCAAGTAAAATGTGATGCAAGTGGGTTTGCAATCGGGGTAGTCTTGATTCAAGAAGATAGGCCAATAGCATATTTCAGTGAGAAGTTGAATGAGGTGAAATTGAAGTACTCCACTTATGATAAGGAGTTCTATGCTATCGTACAGGCATTGAAGAAATGGAGGCATTACTTGATACCCAAAGAGTTTGTCTTGTACAGTGACAATCATGCACTGCAGTTTGTGACTCAACAGGAGAAGTTGAAACAGAAACATGTAAAATGGGTTGAGTATATGCAGAATTTTACATTTGTGATTAAACATATTTCTGGTACTGCTAACAAAGTTGTTGATGCTTTGAGCAGGAAGTGTTTTCTGTTACAGGAATTCAAAGTCAAAACATTGGGTTTTGATGATCTCAGGAACATGTACATAGATGATCCAGATTTTAAGGAGGCATATGAAGCAGTTGAGAATCCAATTATCAGCGATAGAATCCCGTGGATAAAGTATATGATCCAGGAAGGATTATTGTTTAGAGGTAATCAACTATGTGTTCCAAAATGCTCCATGAGGGAGAATCTACTGAAGGAGAAACATGCTGGAGGATTGGCCGGACACTTCAGTCATGACAAGACATTCGCAAAGCTGAGCGAGTCATACTTCTAGCCAAGGATGTGATCATAGGTCAAGATATTTGTGGAGAGATGCAGAATTTGCCAGCATTCGAAGGGGAGGAAGTAGAATGTGGGTTTTTATCAACCATTGCCCATACCAGAGAGGTCGTGGGATGAAATTAGCATGGATTTTGTGTTGGGGTCACCAAGGACACAAAAAGGATTTGATTCAATCTTTGTGGTGGTGGATAGATTTTCCAAGATGTCACATTTTATCCCAAGTCAGAAAACCAATGACGCGACTCACATCGCGAACCTGTTTTTCAAAGAAGTCATTCGACTTCACGGATTGCCAAGGAGCATAGTTTCATATCGAGATACGAAGTTCATAGGGTATTTTTGGAGGACCCTATGGAAGAAGATGGGAACTAACTTGTCATTTAGTTCATATTATCATCCTCAAATGGATGGACAGACGGAAGTGGTAAACAAAAGTCTGGGAGATTTGCTGAGAAGCTTTGTGACAGAGCACCACAGCAGTTAAGACAATGTATTACCACAGGTAGAGTTTGCGTATAACAACTCATTCAACAGAAGTACATGACAGAGTCCATTTCAGGTTGTCTATGGGATGCAAATGAGAGGAATTTCTGAACTAAGGGATTTCGAATAGACTACAACTAGGAGCGCTAGTGCAGAAGATTTCGTAGAAGCGATGAAGGAACTTCACAGCCAGGTGAAGGAACGATTGCATAATTCAAGTGAGGAGTACAAGCATAGAGCAGATCAGCATAGAAGACAACTTCAATTTGAGGTTGGTGACTTAGTTCTGGCACATTTGAGAAAAGAAAGGTTCCCGAGAGGAACATATAATAAACTAAAGATGAAGAAAATCGGGCCATGTAGGGTCTTGAAGAAGTTCGGGGCAAATGCTTACGAGATTCAATTACCCGATGGGATCGGAATTTCTCCGATATTCAATATCTCAGATTTGTACCCATACAAAGTTGAGGGAGAAAGAACAAATGATGAAAAACCAGAGGTTTAGTGGCGAAACCAAATGCCAGTTGCAGAAAATCCACAGATGGAGTGCATACTAGATAAGAGAGTGAGCAGGAGGACCAGGCGAAGGAAATACTTTGAATATTTGGTCAAGTGGAAGGGCCATCTAGTTGAAGATGCCAGC
Source organism: Picea glauca (assembly GCA_000966675.3). NCBI lineage: Eukaryota > Viridiplantae > Streptophyta > Pinopsida > Pinales > Pinaceae > Picea > Picea glauca. Next base: position 169,728 of record JZKD02S1595386.1, read on the forward strand.
TCGGAGACTGAAGAAGAAATACAGAGGCATGGACAGACCATGCAGGAGCTCATGGACAAGAGCCCATGAAAATTTTCAAGCGAGGGAGTATCATGCAGGAGCATCTCCCAGTTTAAGCGAGCCAGCGTGGAAGCGGAAGACAGCTGGACAAGCCAGCACAAATTTTGAAAAATGCCTTGAATTTGTTGCGCGAACATAAATGTAACAATTTGTTGAAGTGCACTTGTATAATGTAATGGACCTTGAGCAGATTGCTCTCGTCCTTAGTAGGTAGAGGCATTTAAAGTAGTTAATGTAAAGTAGATAGAATTTAATTCTAGACTAGAGAGTTGTAGAGCGCAAGAGGGAAACGAGATATATACACCCTCATTGTGTATTGTATCATTAGATTGGAAGAATTTCAAGCATAGAGAAGAAGAGCATGTAGAGAGCTGTGTAAGAACACCCATGTACAGACATTTGAATTAATAGAAAGAATTAGTTCAAATTCATGGTTTGTGTTGTTCTCTGTGTATTGATGTTATGTTCATGAATGGTTGCTTCCTATTATACATTTGCTTTATATGTTGTGTATACGATTTCATGCTTTGAGATTGAAGTATGAAAGGGTGAAGGAATGAGTTTCAATTGTTTCTCTATATGAACAAGAGTTCCTGCAAGGAGTGCAGTCGAAGTTGTACGCAAGGAGTGCGTTGACAAAAAGGCTCAGGTAGTTTATATTTGTTCTCATTCATCCAGAAAGTGCAGACAGGCATAGAAGCCGTGCAAGGAGTGCACAGACCAAAGCAAGTTCAAGGTTGTGAACCTGAGTAAGTGTTGAAGGACTGTTGTTGCAAATGTGCACAGACTCAAAGTATTCAAGCACTCGAAAGTGTTTGAAGGTTGTTGCAAGAAGTGTGAGTAAGAGGTTTCTTTCTGAGAACATGGAGCTTGTGCCGGGAAGTGTTTAAACAGACATTGCAAGTTTGCGTGTAGGTAGACATGTTCCACAGAGGAACACTTGAGTCTTTTCACATATTTCATTAATGACAGACGAACGATTGGTATCCTCCGAGGAGGATTCACGATATCCCGTGAGTCATCAGATCTCAAGGAGGTGCAAGGGAGATACTGTAAGTATCCCCGAGAGGTTAAAAACTCAGGAGGTGTAGGGGAGATACTACAAGTATCCCCAAGAGGTTAAAAACTTAGGAGGAGAAGGTTCGTTGATCTGAGTCATAAAAGGACCGTCGAATCTGCTCGTGGATTCGCATATCAGGGTTTTGGGGATTGAAACTTTGTAATATTGCAAAGGGAGTCATGAAATCATGATACACGATATCCCAACGACTATGAGGATGGTGTGGGGCCACATGAGTTGGCAAGCGGATAGGTGGCACATCGTATGTCAGGATTTCATGAGTAGAAGGGATGAGAACTTGGTGTCAAGGGTCGTGAAGTGTGAGGACACGAGAGGCGAAAAAGTGGCGAGAAGACCAGGAGTTGTCCATTTGAAGAGGACAGGTGGCAGAGATCGAGAGATCTCGCGGACTCGGAAGTTTGCAGGGTGAGAGCCCAAGCATTGGGTACTCCAAGTCGCGAAGTGCCGAGAGTCGAGGTTCATGTGGACACATGACAGAGCCATAAGGTGAGACCCGCATGGTTGACGGGTGGAAACACGTTGCCAGGAGAAAGGAGTCAACACTCTGTTGAATTCTCACATCTCGGGGATTCACGGGATAAGAGTGTGAAGGCTTGACGTGTCAACCTGGGAGGTTGCGAATAGCAAAAAGCATCAAGGGAGGAGTCAACTCGGCGTTGAACTATCTCATCTCGGAAGATCATAATAGGAGGGCATGAGAGTTCAACTCACGAACTCATGAAGGTGCAAGTTGCAAGAGGCACTGATATTTAAGCCCTAGCTTATGGTTACATGTGGGGAGGGTGTTGACAAGGAAAGGAGCCATAACTGTATTGTCAGTTCGAGTATCACAAGATTAGGAAGGAAGAGTTGGAAGCTTCGACTCACGAACTAGTGAGATCGCGAGAATTAGTCCGATCTCCCAGTTGTAAAGAGGAGATCCTGTGGAGAAGTTGTTGTGGGTACAGATTTCCCGATAGGGAATTAGAAGATCCTTAGTGTTCTTCAGGCCAGTAGAGAAGAGAATATCATGTGAACAGACGTGCTTGCGAGTGCACCTACAACAAATGATCAAAAACAACACTGACAAGACTCCCTACGAGTTATGGAAAGGAAGACCAACAAATGTGAAGAACTTCATAGTTTTTGGAAGAAAATTCTACATCAAAGGAGAAGATAGAAATCATCAAATTCTCATGTGGAAAAATGAGTACTTATTGGTTACTCAAGTACAAGGAAATCATACAAGTGTTGCAACTTGAAATTGAACAAAGTTGTGCAAAGCATCAACATAACAATTGATGAAATAGTTAGAAAAGAATTAAAGGAAGAAGAAAATGAATATGTTAGTGCCATCATTTTTTAGCTAGGGTCAGTCTTAGTCGAGTCAGAGTTCGTGTGTCAAAGCATGTGAGTTTAGGTACCGATCAACGAATGGGTTGAAGTTAAAAAGTGTTTGGTTAGCCCTTGGAGTCAGGAAAGGATGTTAGAACCAAAACATGTGTAAAGGGTAAAGGTATTTTCCCAAAGATTCAGTTCCTATCAGAAGAGAAGGTCGAGGCAAGTTGTTAAATGGAAGTCACGTCAGCAGATGAAATCACCATCATCAACTTATTTTGAAGTCGGAAAGAATGAAAAATCACGTCACTCATATCACATATTCTCTGCAGCTCTTATCAGTTGTACTTCACACACTTCAAAAGAAGGACATTGGAGGCCCTATCCCCCCAAAAACTGATACCCTGGAGAAGGGGAAGGTTGAGGAAGAATGGGGAAGTCAGGGAGACTCGAGTCCCGAGCAATCCGCGTGCAAAGTTGACCACTGAAGATTTATTCATGCGCACTATTTAGATGGAACCTTTCTAAGGTACAGGTTGAGACAGTTGGGGTAGAAGGAGGAGAACAAACATTGAAAGAACAAATGTTCTTGAGCCATCCAAGCAGCTGAAGCAAGCACAGTTTGCTATTGCTGAGCTATACCAGGAAAAAAGAGAGTTGAGACAACAGTTAGTAGTGAAGACCCTCAAAGCATCAACATCACAAGGCCATGATGGAAATGTGGTTTGTCTCAAGAGACATCTTAGGGAAGCATAATATACGATCTTACAACTGCATGAAATGCAGAGGACGTTGGAAGAAAGGAATGAGAAAACTTCAAGGAATGTGAACTTCCCATGGGGAAATTATGTGCAGTTCTGGCCTGCATGGAGATGAATATTAAAGGGAATGTGGTTATGGAAATGAAAGTGATGAACCTAAAACGGCACAACTGGTCTCTCAAGAGAATGCTTCGGGTATCAAGACTGTATACGAGACCAGAAGCATGATTAATTGATTCTGGTTTTTTTCCTCTCAGACGTGGTGTGAATTTTGTTTCCCAACATCCTGTTTCCTACCAGGAGGTACGAGCTCTGACAAATACCCGTGCAGAAAACATACAATGCGCAGCAATGAAATCATATCCATGGAAGAAGACAAGTGTATGTTAGACATGTGAAAGTTTGAAGAAAGGCATTGTTATATAGTTGGGGTCATCATTTTGGAGGCACATGCAACGGTATGTAGTCACTCGCCACATGTATGCACCAACAAACGATCACGCAGAAGAAATCAAGGTTATTAAAACAAGTGGAAGGAGTATGAAAGAGCACTTGATTGTCCATATACCCTGTCAAATGGAAGGGTTGACGCATCATCCTCTAACGACGAAATCTTGTTGATTAATGAACTATCATGGGAAAGACGAGTGGCTATGATGCGACTGGACATAGTTAGTTTCTATTTTCAGCAAAAGGCCATACGAATAGTCATCTAACATAGAGTAGTAGGAACCTAACTTGCAGGGATAGTATTTAGGATGCAAGGTAGCCCAAGCAGCACACCCTTGTGTATATATTCCTTATTTTCAATGTAATCTGGGTCGGTTGAAAAAATAGTGTAGAAAGTGACTATTGAATGTAATTTTGATCCGATTGAAACTTAATGCAAAGGTCCTGAAGATTTGATGAAAATATTCTAATGGTGATAGTCTGATGTATTGTGTTCTTTATTTTCATATGTTCTTTCATGTGTTCTTTATATTCACATCTGTATTTTCTATCTAAATCAGAACGTGATTTCAAATCTAGAATTCACCGCACAGTGCTCTAGATTCACGCCATTTAGACAAAATGTGTTTCTTCTAAGAAAACTCTGAATTCATCCATAGAGGTGCTCCAAGTTGCTTCATGTGTTTTTCTCTCACCACACTCGACGATTTTAAACTAAAATATTGTTTCTCATTTAGCCTTTATCCTCTCTAGTTCAGTCACTGAGTCATTTGTTTCTATCATTTTCTTAAATCAACTCCACATCTCAAGGTATTTCTTTATTTCACCAATAGAACCAAAAAATATTGTTAAATTTGTTAAATCTAGCCGATATCTTAAAGCCATATCTTGTACAGAGACCAAGTCTCTAGAGAGATCCCTCTCCAGGTCCCAAAGGCTAGTTTCGGGCCTGAAATTTGGTTTGTAGGTTGCCTTTGTCATTCATTTTCTCAGTCGAACAAAGTTTATAGAGTGTTAATAGAATCAATGGAACAAATTTAGGACGAAGAAGAAGAAGATGAAAAATAAGTAGAAGTGGAAGTTGAAGAGGATCTGACAGAATTAGAAGAGCAAGTTCAGCAAGTGACCCCAAAGACACCTAGCAAATGAGTACAAAAGAATCATCCTATTGAGCACTCAACACACCCTAAAAATCCTGTCAAAGTTTACCTTTTTAGGTACCACTTGATCTTCTGCACTGTATGATTCTACTTTAGTATGACAAATTCTTCCTTTAGTCATCATTTTGTTTTCCATTTAAGACTTTCAAGGTTTGCTTGAGCATGCGAAAACCCATAACTTAGAATACTAACATATTAATTAAAGAATCGGCAGTCAAGACATTTCCCTAATGCTCTTAAGTCGATCGACGTCAGAGGATTAAGTATTAAAGGAAATCACCCAAGAGAACTGAGGTCGTCGAGCGTCGATCTTCGTCGGCGTCAGCTAATGGATGTTTTTCTTCCGCGACGAGCATCACTCAAGGATATCACCGATGGCTGATCCCTTTTGGCATCGGTAAAAGGTGAAAAGATTAATCCTTGAATGAAAATGAAATGATATCGTCGATCATCGAATTCCAAAACGTTGTTGCTATTGGGGAATTTTAGAGGACGATAATCTACAAGGAAACCACACGTTAGGTTTATTTATGAAAGTCGGTCCCCAATAATTTTTGGCATCAACAGACCTAAGTTACGCATAAAGCACTCAAATTGAACAAAGTCCTAAGTCTGACCATCACCCGCAAGTTGTGTTCCCAGTTTTCATTACCATGTATCTCGAGTCAGTGGTGCCATGCCAGCTCCGTACGATGAATTCGATCGGCGTTAGAGTTTTTGCAGAAGGATATAAAAAAAATACAAACCAACTCAGATCAACACTAAGCACAAAATCAGGGTTAACTTACAAGAATTTTGGACAAAGAAAATAGTAGATTCACACACAAAGATAAAAATGATGCATTCAAATACTATGAACAAAATGTTTTCATCAAAATTTCAAGACTTTATATATTAGACTCCCATCGGGCTTAGGTTACATACAATAGACACTGTCTACACTTTTTGGCCAACCAACCTGGTTACCTTGAGAACATGAAAATTTTCACAAAGAAGAAGGGGAATACTATAAAAATTATGCGCCACATATGAGAATACAAAATAGAGTCTTCCCATCATGCCTCTTCTACGCAAAAACTTTCTCTTTGGTTGCCTCACGCTCCCAGAGGTGTTGTCATTTTTTGTTCTTCCAACACCCTTTGTGCCTCGCACATCTGTACGATCATATCTTGTTCTTCTCGAAGCTGGCACTTGAGCCAGGTTTCATTCCCTTCACAAACTTGTGGCACTGACACCTAAAGGCTATTTTTCACCAATTTCCGACATAATTCTCTATTCTCCTAGTAAATTTCAGCCATGGAAAGTTGTGCTTGCTCCAGCTATGGATTAGGTCCTCATACGTTAGAACCCAATGATTTTGTCTTTCTCACTCGACTCCCTCTCCCTCAACTTATGGTTTTGATAGGCTCTAGTTGTATGGCATGCATTAGGTTCTCCTCAGCGTATGATTGTGTGCACAACTTAGTCGGGATTTGTCTTTCCCCCCGGACTTCCTTATTTTTTCTAGGCCTTCCTCTCCTTCACAATATCTGTTGTTGAGGAA
>JZKD02S1595388.1:0-10042 GCA_000966675.3 Picea glauca
GTACCAAAGCAAAATTTATGTGCCAAATTCCCAAAAATTGAAAAATATGATATTAAAAAAAATGCATAATGTGTCTTATGTTGGGCACCCAGGTTACCAGGAAACTATTGTGGTTTTTAGGAGCCAATATTATTGCCTAGGTATGAAGAAAGAAGTAGATCATTCCGTTGCCATGTGTTTGGAATGTCAAAAATTCAAGGGTATGGACAAACACCCAATTTGTTTTCTGCAGCCATTACCCATTCTTGAGTGAAAATGGGAATTTGTCACAATGGATTTCATCACTAAGTTTCCCAGAACTGCCAAGCAACACGATCCTATCATGGTAATGGTGGATAAGTTTACTAAAGCTACCCACTTTATTCCAGTAAATCTCACTCACAAGGTATCCAACATTGTTGATATTTATATGAGAGAAATTGCTAGGCTACATGGTGTGCCTAAGACAATTGTATCTGTCAGAGATCCCAAATTTACATCAAATTTTTGGAAAGGATTATTCAAAGGATTTGGAACAAATATGAACTTTAGCACAACCTATCATCCAGATTCAGATGGGGAAACAGAAAGACTCAACTAGGTGATCAAGGACATGTTGAGAATGTATGTGATGGATAAACCATCAAAATGGGAAGATTACCTACACTTGGTGGAGTTTTCTTACAACAATGGGTACCAAGCATCTTTAAAGATGAGTCCATTTGAGGCACTTTATGGTAGGAAATGAAACACACCCATGAGTTGGGAAATCCTAGCAGATAGAGCAATGTTTGGGCTAGAATTACTCAAAGAAATGGAAGAGCAGATGGTGAAAATAAAATAGAATTTAAAGGTTTCCCAAGACAGGCAGAAAAGTTATGTTGATAAAGGAATAACTCACAGGGATTTTAAAGTAGGCGACCATGTGTTCTTGAAAGTGAATTCCAAGCGAAGTTCCTTGAATTTGAGGAACTGTTCAAATCTTGAAGCGAGATATTTTGGATCGTTTGAAATCTTGGAGAGGATTGGTCATGTTGCATACATGATTTCACTACCTACATCGATGTGTTTTCATAATGTATTCCATGTTTCTTTGATTAAAAAGTATGTAATTGATGCTAATCATGTCATTGATTGGAATGTGATTCAGGTGGAGAAAGAAGGTGGCTTTCAAGTGCAACCAGTTTTCATTTTGGACCAGAAGATCAAGTAGCTTTGGAATCGATCCATAGAGCTAGTAAAGGTCTAATGGACCTGGTACAGTCTTGAGGATGCAACTTGGTAGCACGAGGATGCTATGCGGGAAGAATACCCACATCGTTTTTAAGACTTTTGAAGTTTTGATTGTACATGTGTATATACTTCACTGAGGATAGTGCATAAATAAGGAGGATGGGAATGTAATACCCCTAGGTTGAACCCCAATTGTAAATATAAATGTAAGTATGCATATAGGTTGGTGAGCAAGGATACTTTGAGGCTAGAGTGCCTTTGTATATATGTATTTTGAGGCCAGAGTGCCTATGTGGTTATTAGGTTAATGGAGAGCCAGAAGTTGAAAGGCCAGTGAGCCTATTTTTTTAAATGTAATCACACTCAAATATTAATGAAAACACATCATTGTTGCAGACCAACCAAACAAAAGAGAATGGGGGGATAAAATCCACTAGAAAGGGAAAGGGGGGCTAAGTGTCTAGGAAAAGGGCTAATCTAAGGGGGATTAACCCCAAAGGAATATTTTATTGATATTCCTAAAGTATAAAGTCTAAAAACTATGGATATAAAATATATCCTAAGTTCTAAAGTGGGGAAATGTACACCATGTGGACCTAAGTTAGTTCCCAACATGACAAGTGTCAATTTGGGAACATCAAAATATAATTGGGGGGATTTAGTTCATTTTCCCATCATTCCTTCATCATTCTCACCTCACCACTCTGCTATCATATGTACTTTTTTTCTGTCGTCACCTATACATATACTAGGAAAGATTTGGAGATGTTGGAAACCAGTAATCTAGGAATTGGACTGAAGAGGTGGGTTTCCATGCCCATGAGTTATTGAAGAAGCGGGATGTCATGCTCGTGAGCATTCTCTCTAGGTGAGAGAATTGTTGGGAGTTCATTCCCAAGATGCCAAGATGCAGTTGTAAGGATCTGAAACTTCATGTCTGGCCTATTGTTGAAGCCCTGGAAGGGAAGTGGGGAAACCAAAGTACTGTTGAATAGATAAGGGGCACACTTCATGGGGTGGGATAGGAATGTGTAGAATGAGGGATTGTAGGTTGTCTACCAGAGTTGTCACCTGAGTCTGATTTTTTCTATTGTCTAACAGACCTTATCCTGGTTAGGATTCATTTGCCTAGGTGGAGTTTATCCCCAACTCAAGGTGACCCATTGTTGAGAGTTATGAGCGGCACGGTCTAAGGCTGGGAGGAACATGGAAGGTCTGCACACAGTTGGTGAATTTTTACCAAATATAAGTGTCAATTATGTGTATGATTTATGTGTTGTGTTATTAATGATGCATTTTCTTTCATGGGTTTTTCCTATATATGTTGTATTTTTATACTTGTTATTCTGCATAGTTATGTTAGTTTACAAAGCATTTTAGTTAATTAAATAGGTATCAAAGTTTGAAAATTTCATGCGAAATTTCCTAGCGCGGGGTTGCAAATGCTCAAATTCATATGGTTGAATCCTATTAAACCCCCTCGTTGGTTGGCCCATTTTGAATTTTCCCCAAAATTGAATTTAGCATTTTGTTCATGTTCTAAATAAATAGCAAAGATTGACTCGATGCACCATTTTTCTCTCTTATAAATCCAATATTAGCTTCATCTTTTTAAATACGTTGTCCTTGGTTGAAAAACAAGGACTCTTGCCTTAGGAAATATTGAGGGTACCACCCCTCTAGCTCAAGAACTGGCTCGAAGGCCTAGATTCCTTTTTTGAATTTTCTCCAAAATTGAATTTAACATTCTATTCATGTTCTAAATCAGTAGCAGATATTGACTCCATGGGGCAACCAAAAGCTCTATGGGAGATTATAGACTGTAAATGTGGGGTTGAGGTACAGAGTAAGGTTGGTGAAGCAGTAAGTGAGTGGTAATAGTCAAAAGGCAAGATAGGGTAAAGATGAATAGGAATGTTCTGCCCACCCAAGGAAGCGCTTCATTCCAAGATCATCTGATTGTTAAACCGAAAAAATACCATGATTCCATGTTTCCCACCATGGGTAGTTGCCCAAGAGAAAGTAATACAAATAGGCTAAATAGTCCTAGTCCAAGTGCCTATATCATTTCATCTAATAAGTCAAGGCAGTAGTTCCTAAATTCAATCTGGCAGTTCTGAGTGGTTGTCTATCCAAAATAAAGAAATGAAGTAGGCAATTGAAATAGTCCATTTCAAAGTGCCAACCCAAGAATGCATGTAAAAGCACTAAATATCCTCATTGAAAAGGAAGATTGACCTTACGAAGCTTGGGTAGAGATTGATACCCATCCACCATAGGTGAAAGCAAATGCATAAGTAACAGTGGTTTCAGTTGATCAAGTGAAGGCACCAAATACACCAGTTAATATTTCTAATGTGGGGCACCATTCCTCTGTCTTATAAATCCAATCTGAGATTCATCTTTTTAAATAGGTTGTTCTTGGTTAACAAACAAGGACTCTTGCCTTAGGAAATATTGAGGGTACCACCNGTACCAAAGCAAAATTTATGTGCCAAATTCCCAAAAATTGAAAAATATGATATTAAAAAAAATGCATAATGTGTCTTATGTTGGGCACCCAGGTTACCAGGAAACTATTGTGGTTTTTAGGAGCCAATATTATTGCCTAGGTATGAAGAAAGAAGTAGATCATTCCGTTGCCATGTGTTTGGAATGTCAAAAATTCAAGGGTATGGACAAACACCCAATTTGTTTTCTGCAGCCATTACCCATTCTTGAGTGAAAATGGGAATTTGTCACAATGGATTTCATCACTAAGTTTCCCAGAACTGCCAAGCAACACGATCCTATCATGGTAATGGTGGATAAGTTTACTAAAGCTACCCACTTTATTCCAGTAAATCTCACTCACAAGGTATCCAACATTGTTGATATTTATATGAGAGAAATTGCTAGGCTACATGGTGTGCCTAAGACAATTGTATCTGTCAGAGATCCCAAATTTACATCAAATTTTTGGAAAGGATTATTCAAAGGATTTGGAACAAATATGAACTTTAGCACAACCTATCATCCAGATTCAGATGGGGAAACAGAAAGACTCAACTAGGTGATCAAGGACATGTTGAGAATGTATGTGATGGATAAACCATCAAAATGGGAAGATTACCTACACTTGGTGGAGTTTTCTTACAACAATGGGTACCAAGCATCTTTAAAGATGAGTCCATTTGAGGCACTTTATGGTAGGAAATGAAACACACCCATGAGTTGGGAAATCCTAGCAGATAGAGCAATGTTTGGGCTAGAATTACTCAAAGAAATGGAAGAGCAGATGGTGAAAATAAAATAGAATTTAAAGGTTTCCCAAGACAGGCAGAAAAGTTATGTTGATAAAGGAATAACTCACAGGGATTTTAAAGTAGGCGACCATGTGTTCTTGAAAGTGAATTCCAAGCGAAGTTCCTTGAATTTGAGGAACTGTTCAAATCTTGAAGCGAGATATTTTGGATCGTTTGAAATCTTGGAGAGGATTGGTCATGTTGCATACATGATTTCACTACCTACATCGATGTGTTTTCATAATGTATTCCATGTTTCTTTGATTAAAAAGTATGTAATTGATGCTAATCATGTCATTGATTGGAATGTGATTCAGGTGGAGAAAGAAGGTGGCTTTCAAGTGCAACCAGTTTTCATTTTGGACCAGAAGATCAAGTAGCTTTGGAATCGATCCATAGAGCTAGTAAAGGTCTAATGGACCTGGTACAGTCTTGAGGATGCAACTTGGTAGCACGAGGATGCTATGCGGGAAGAATACCCACATCGTTTTTAAGACTTTTGAAGTTTTGATTGTACATGTGTATATACTTCACTGAGGATAGTGCATAAATAAGGAGGATGGGAATGTAATACCCCTAGGTTGAACCCCAATTGTAAATATAAATGTAAGTATGCATATAGGTTGGTGAGCAAGGATACTTTGAGGCTAGAGTGCCTTTGTATATATGTATTTTGAGGCCAGAGTGCCTATGTGGTTATTAGGTTAATGGAGAGCCAGAAGTTGAAAGGCCAGTGAGCCTATTTTTTTAAATGTAATCACACTCAAATATTAATGAAAACACATCATTGTTGCAGACCAACCAAACAAAAGAGAATGGGGGGATAAAATCCACTAGAAAGGGAAAGGGGGGCTAAGTGTCTAGGAAAAGGGCTAATCTAAGGGGGATTAACCCCAAAGGAATATTTTATTGATATTCCTAAAGTATAAAGTCTAAAAACTATGGATATAAAATATATCCTAAGTTCTAAAGTGGGGAAATGTACACCATGTGGACCTAAGTTAGTTCCCAACATGACAAGTGTCAATTTGGGAACATCAAAATATAATTGGGGGGATTTAGTTCATTTTCCCATCATTCCTTCATCATTCTCACCTCACCACTCTGCTATCATATGTACTTTTTTTCTGTCGTCACCTATACATATACTAGGAAAGATTTGGAGATGTTGGAAACCAGTAATCTAGGAATTGGACTGAAGAGGTGGGTTTCCATGCCCATGAGTTATTGAAGAAGCGGGATGTCATGCTCGTGAGCATTCTCTCTAGGTGAGAGAATTGTTGGGAGTTCATTCCCAAGATGCCAAGATGCAGTTGTAAGGATCTGAAACTTCATGTCTGGCCTATTGTTGAAGCCCTGGAAGGGAAGTGGGGAAACCAAAGTACTGTTGAATAGATAAGGGGCACACTTCATGGGGTGGGATAGGAATGTGTAGAATGAGGGATTGTAGGTTGTCTACCAGAGTTGTCACCTGAGTCTGATTTTTTCTATTGTCTAACAGACCTTATCCTGGTTAGGATTCATTTGCCTAGGTGGAGTTTATCCCCAACTCAAGGTGACCCATTGTTGAGAGTTATGAGCGGCACGGTCTAAGGCTGGGAGGAACATGGAAGGTCTGCACACAGTTGGTGAATTTTTACCAAATATAAGTGTCAATTATGTGTATGATTTATGTGTTGTGTTATTAATGATGCATTTTCTTTCATGGGTTTTTCCTATATATGTTGTATTTTTATACTTGTTATTCTGCATAGTTATGTTAGTTTACAAAGCATTTTAGTTAATTAAATAGGTATCAAAGTTTGAAAATTTCATGCGAAATTTCCTAGCGCGGGGTTGCAAATGCTCAAATTCATATGGTTGAATCCTATTAAACCCCCTCGTTGGTTGGCCCATTTTGAATTTTCCCCAAAATTGAATTTAGCATTTTGTTCATGTTCTAAATAAATAGCAAAGATTGACTCGATGCACCATTTTTCTCTCTTATAAATCCAATATTAGCTTCATCTTTTTAAATACGTTGTCCTTGGTTGAAAAACAAGGACTCTTGCCTTAGGAAATATTGAGGGTACCACCCCTCTAGCTCAAGAACTGGCTCGAAGGCCTAGATTCCTTTTTTGAATTTTCTCCAAAATTGAATTTAACATTCTATTCATGTTCTAAATCAGTAGCAGATATTGACTCCATGGGGCAACCAAAAGCTCTATGGGAGATTATAGACTGTAAATGTGGGGTTGAGGTACAGAGTAAGGTTGGTGAAGCAGTAAGTGAGTGGTAATAGTCAAAAGGCAAGATAGGGTAAAGATGAATAGGAATGTTCTGCCCACCCAAGGAAGCGCTTCATTCCAAGATCATCTGATTGTTAAACCGAAAAAATACCATGATTCCATGTTGCCCACCATGGGTAGTTGCCCAAGAGAAAGTAATAAAAATAGGCTAAATAGTCCTAGTCCAAGTGCCTATATCATTTCATCTAATAAGTCAAGGCAATAGTTCCTAAATTCAATCTGGCAGTTCTGAGTGGTTGTCTATCCAAAAGAAAGAAATGAAGTAGGCAATTGAAATAGTCCATTTCAAAGTGACAACCCAAGAACGCATGTAAAAGCACTAAATATCCTCAATGAAAAGGAAGATTGACCTTATGAAGCTTGGGTAGAGATTGATACCCATCCACCAGAGGTGAAAGCAAATGCATAAGTAATAGTGGTTTCAGTTGATCAAGTGAAGGCACCAAATACACCAGTTAATATTTCTAATGTGGGGAACCATTCCTCTGTCTTATAAATCCAATCTGAGCTTCATCTTTTTAAATAGGTTGTTCTTGGTTGACAAACAAGGACTCTTGCCTTAGGAAATATTGAGGGTACCACCCCTCTAGCTCGAGAACTGGCTCGAAGGTCTAGAGTGGAATGGGAAGGTGCATCCCACATACTATGCCCTAAAATTTGTCTCCTCTATGAGAGATATGGGACAACTTGAGGAACAACATAGGAACTGGCACCATTGTCAAGGAACCATCCCAGTATGTGACACAATTTTTTTCTCTAGTAAGAGAGAAAAAACTGTTGGACAATATATATGCATAGTATCTTTTAATGGGTCTATTCACTAGATACATTTCTCCCTACCATGGACATAAATATATTTTATACTCTTTGAGGAAATATTGACAATTGTCATATTCTCTAAAACTTAGAAGAGTGCTTTGAAAGGTGACTGCACAAAGCATGACTCCACAAGGAAAAGTGTTCACCTCGGTACACTGGATTATAGATATATTGTCACAATATCCAACTCCAGAGGACCTCTATTCACTCCATTATCAAAACCAAAAAAAATCTAGCATTGAAGACAGAGGTTTCCAATCCCACCTACAAGTAAGCAACCAAAGTATATTATTATGTTATCCACTTTTATATCTAGGTTTATTTATATTCTTGTGTTAAATTCCCATACCTCAATGATATCCAAGAGATAGATATATGAGCCTATGACCTATCTTAGTCCACCCATAATATATTTATTAGGGGGTCCTATATATTTTTACCAACTTGGGAAGTTAAATACCCCTTTCTCTCATAAATCGCCACTTGGGAAGAAGAATACTCCAATTCAAATATAATTGTTTGTTGAGCCTGTGTCATCCCCACAATTTTGGGTCATTCCTTCCCTCCAAGTATTTACACCCTTAGGATATTCTTCGTTGATTGTGAATCCCCTTCATTCTCATATACAAACCCCAAAACCTCATATGGTTGGTTAGATTCTCCCTCATCCTTGGCTAGCAACCAAGTTTAATCTATTGGTCCTACCCCATCTAGATTACCTCAAAGACATATTGGATGGATACCTTAAGGCTCTACCAAGATTCAATGGATAAAATGGAATTTCTATTGAACACCACCTCATTGTTTTCCAATATTTCTTTGACAAATTTTATGTGGAGGATGATGATGTTTCTAGAATGTTTTCCCACTCTTTAGGAGAAGCCAGAAAGTGATTCAAGAACCCGCCAAATGGTTCTCTAAGATAGTAGGCCTATATCCATGATAAATTTATAAAAATGTGGGGGCTCAAAAAGGATTATAGGTATTACCTCACAGAGTTCAACACCAAGATATTCAAAATTTGTTGGAAACCTAGTGCCTATCAGGAAGAAAATGGAGAAACAAGGATCTATATAGACTTCAAAGTTTTGAATAGGACCTCCCTCAAGGACAACTACTCCTTACCAAACATAGATAAGATTATATAGAAACTAGTTGGATCTAAAAATATGTCCACATTAGATGGTTTCTCATAATACAATCGGGGTAGGATGGACTCAAAGGATGTACTAAAGACTACCTTGGCCACTTTGTGGGACACATTTGCATATGTAAGGATGTCTTTAGGGTTAGTAAATGATAGGGATACCTTTCAGATAACCATGGACTATGTTTTTTCTAACAGCAAAGACATTTTCATTGCTATATATATTAATTACTTGACTGTCTATTTAGAAAAGGTTGTTGACCACTTGGAACACCTGAGCCAGGTTTCTAAGAGATGTAGGAAGTTTGACATATCTCTCAATCCTAAGAAATATTTGTTTGGGAATGTAGAAGGAAAAATCTTAGGGAATATAGTCTCTGCAAAAGGGGTTAATATTGATTCAGAGAGGGTGGATGTAATAAATACCATATCCTTGCTTAGACACAAGAAGGTCCTTGAATCATTTTTTAGGAATATCAATTTTCTTCGAAGATTCATTTCCAACTTCATTGAACTCATTAAACTGTTAATGTTTATGCCATTATTATTGTTCTTTGCATTTCAATAGATAAGAGCAACATAACAACAAGATCACTGAGAAATACACATTCACAAGAGACACAACATTTATCCTAGGAAACCCTCTAGCGGAAGAAAACCCAGCAAAAACTTCCTTATCATAAATTGCCAATACAATGTCAAGAGATAACTCAAACCAATACAGATAGTCCTCTCCAAAATATGTGCCACTCTTCTCCCTCTCTCCAACAGGTAAGTTGCATCATGCCTCTTATAAATGAGCAAGTGTGTTGTGTGTTAAAGTGAGGTGTTAGCCTCTCTATATATACAAGTCTGGCACGTGTGAAGGGTCTTCACTGGTAGGGCCAACTTCTCACTCTAGGTGGGTAAAACCACCTTTATTATATTTCTAGGTGTCAATAATAACTGTTGGGGCCGACTTCTTATTCTGCCTATTACAATTATCTGTTGACCAATCCGCAAAAGGGGATTTGGTCCTAATAAAATTACCTACATGATTAATCCACAATGGGGATTAATCCTATAAATAATATATCAATAATAATAATAAGAATACTCTTTGCAGTTACATTACTTCAACACTCCCCCTTAACAAGAAGGGTATTCTTCAACAGCATCAGGCGAGAGAGGTATGCATCATCAGTGGCATCAGGAGGACAGTGTTATCACTCCAAGGAACTCCTTAGGGTTGTAGGCTAAGGATGCTTGGTAACTTAGAAATAATGGTTTTTATGTGTTTGGGACAATGGGGT
>JZKD02S1595389.1:0-10042 GCA_000966675.3 Picea glauca
TGCTACCATGGATAGATACTTCATCATCTTCAATGGATCATATAATTTAGGATTAGCTCCCTCCTAATCCTTGCTTCATGCATGAATGCATGTTCTTCTTTTGATAATATAAACGACTCCCTCCATCTAGAAGAGTCCACGCTTCCATCTGCATCCTTATTGCCTTCTACAAAGTGTCACAAATCTTTTTCCAATTTCCTCTTGATTGTTGACTTCTTTATGTATTTACTTCTTCTAGGTTTCTTCAAGATTGATTCTGATAATAACTTCGACATGAATTGCTACCAGGGGTTGTTGATGTACTTCATCCTTTCATGTGTATTGTCTGACTTGTAGCAATCCTTATCTTGTTGTTCTTCCATAAGTATAGTTTCTCTTTGAACATATTATCTTCTAAGAAATATATATGCAAGATATGTATAGAAAACATGGTATGTACAAGAACTATGAAGAGTGTTGTTTACCTTGTCTTAGAAGAAGAAGTTTGTTTCATCTTGCTTAATCTTCTTTGAAGGTTCCTTTTCTTCGACAACTGATGTTTCATGTGTCTCCTTCCTTATCTTCGACTCAGGACAATGATTCTTGTAGTGACCATACTTTCGACAGTTGAAGCATTGTATTTCTGACATATCTTTCTCTTGATTTGCCTTCTTCCTTGAACCAAACTTCCTTTTGTTCCTGAAATTCTTGAATCTTACTGTGAAGGCTTGATCATAGTATTTCTTTTGAGGTTTCTCTTTTGCACTAATCCTTGATTCTTCTTGTGCACAGCAAGTCCAAAGTTCTTCAAATGTGGGATACTCCTTCCTTATGTTCATGCTTGTGGAAAATGCATCCCATGTCTTGGGAAGACCATTGAATACTATATTTACCAGTTCCTTCTCTGAAATGATCTCTTCAATGGCTTGTATTTGATCTCTCAACTAAGAGATTCTCACAAAGTATGATGTTATGTTGTCATCATCATTCATCTTCATGTAATGGAGCTCATTCTTCAAACTCATTACTTGTCCAATGTTTATGACTGAGAAGAGATTTGTTAGGGCATCATACATCTTCTTAGATGAGTTAAGATGGGAGATGTAGGGTATCAAGTGGTATTTTATAGAGTCCACTATGATACTCATGGAATTGATGTCACTATCTTTGAACTTCTCCATAACTGCAACATTCTGCAGTTCCTTCTCTTTTCCTTCTTCAAACTTTGGTTCCACGATCTTTCCTTTCACGATATCCAGCACTTTATTCTTGGCAAGGATGAGGTCAATCCTTGTCTTCCACGCTCTGAAGTTAGAAGCCCCATCTAACTTGTTTTATGACTTCATAGAGTAAGTCATGGTTGCCTTGACTTGGTCAACCCTAGATTTGATCAAAAACTCAAAATTGACGTCTTAGCTTACTGAGAGTACCAGGAGATGTGCTAGGCTAGGGTGCACTAGTCTATCTGGAAATTAGGTCAATCCCTTCACTTAAGGTGCCTCAACGAGAGGATTTCTGCAACTGCACCTGTTAGTAACCCTAGCAGTAGTGCTTTAGTAACTACTTCTGCTAGAAACCCCAGTGATAGTTCTTCAACGATCTTAGTATCCTTATGGCTATGCTCCCTTCAAGTGGTTAGACTGAATGAAGGAGGCGTGGGCCCATAACATGTTAGAATATAATGGATGTGCTCGTTTAACCATAGACAATATCATTATTGTCACCCAACCATAGGCTGAAGCCACCCTCGAGCACCTTAACCTTGATAGAGAATCATTCCAGAAGCAAACTCTAGGCTAGATAGCCAAACAAGATAACACACCTCTCTCTCCAAGGATAACGCACCAAACAAGAGATGATCAAAGAGTCCAAACCATAACCAAGAGATAGTCCAAGCCAACACAAAAATCTACTAGTTGCAACAGCTGCAACGACAACTCTCCTCGAGACTTGCGCTCAAACTGGCCAACTGCAGTGCACACAAGTGTTTCTTCTGCAGTTCTAAGAAATGTCTGCCAGAATGAAGACTGGCCTCTTGTATTTATACTAAAACTAGCAAACTGCCTGGGCCAACTTCTCATTCTGGGTGCCTATTTACTTAGTATATAATATTTCCTTTAGTCGACTTCTTCTCTTGGAGGCTAATAACCTAATACAAGTTATCCTCTTGAGACGACTTGTCTTATAGGGTTATTAGCCAACTAATTAGGGTTTCTTCTTGCTTCCCGGAATATTCTATTCTCGTCAGATTTACACATGGAGGTAAATACCTCCTGCAGCTACCATAATATCAACATTATATACATGATAGAAAGGTCTTAACAAAGTTATACGTAGTTTGTCTTTAAATTTTAAGATATAATGAAAAAAGAACTATGAAAAAAAGGAGGTTATGTAAGAAAAAACACAAAGAGAAGGAATTTGTGTTCAATCTAATATTGATATATGAAAAGTTTAATTTCAATGTAAATATTAATGTTCTAATTGAGGTTAATGTTTATTATAATACAGGATGTGAATTTGCATTGGTGTTAGTAATGTTTTGAATACTTATGTTGCCTCATTTAAAGACTTAGAGTTCAAAGGTGTTCAACAAAGGCCCAATGTATTTTAGTATGTTGACATTTTCAACTCTCTATACGAAGAAAGACTCACACGCCTTTAAAGGTAATGAAAAGTAGAGGGAAATAGAAGGGACACATAGTTCATTATTAACAATTTATGTCACAAGCATAAATAAACCAACTCATCATAACACATTATAAAAATAAATACATCATCCATATAACTAAACATAAAATAACATGGGCAAAGCCTCCCATGATCTTCATTATATTAGCAACCATGTATTACATCAAATACGCAAATCAGGAAAGCTACATCTTTACAATAATGGGGTCGAATAAATTATAACAACAAAACAACAATCAATAATTGTCACTATTCCAATAATAAAAAAGAAACCTTCTTACAATAGGAATGCATTTGTATAGCCTTCTAGAAGTAGTGATAGAAGATTCTAGAAGAAGTTAAGGAAATGACAATTCCATCCACTCGGTGGGGGCTGCGCTATGCCTTTAATCTTGGATACAGAGGATTCTAGTGTCATTTCATCTTAAGGGATCCATGCACTTCCAAATGGTCCTATGCATACTCGAAGTTCACATATCTACTACACTCATTGGTTGCATACTTAGAATTCCACAACTCTCATATTATGATTGACTTTGTACTGAGACTTTTGTGAATCAAACCTCAACTTGGGTCATTCTTCTTTGCATGCTTTGTTGTTACTTCAAAACTTAACCCTATCAAATTATGTCTAGTAAATATCGTCGTGAGACAATTTTTTATGCAATGATTAAGTTAAATAACCCATAAATACTTGTAACAAAAAAATGCATCATTTGGCTATTTTGTTGTAGTGGAATGCACCACTCAAATCTATCATCCAATTGACACCATAATCACACATTTGAGAGGAAATTCTATTCACAATTAATGTTACTTTTGGATATTTACCAACCTCTTATGCCAAGAAAAGAAATTTGTCAATGATAATATGTTTCTTTCCACGTGTACCCATACTTTTTTGTAAATATTACATACACTTTGTTTTCATGATGAAGTAAGGAATTTAAGTACAAGGAGATGTTCATGGTTGATTGTTGTTCATTTTCAATTATAAATATAGCAATCAAATTTGATAAAAAAAATTTGTTTGCTAGTTTGTCTGTGACCTGCGTGACTAGCCTGTGGCTTGAGAAACCGCGACTCAAGGCATCTAAGCCATCAAAATCACCCGGGGATTGCACCCGGCCTGAGCCACACCAACCCTTAACATCGCTGGATTTTTTGTCCCCACAAGTTTCGAACCGATAACTTTAACATCACGGAGTACCTTAACAACACACTTTGTTACCAACTATCCTCACGTCGAGGACCAATCAAATTTGATATTAAATTTAAAAATAACTTGTAATAAAAAAAATTATCAATTAATTATTTTGTTGTAACAAAATACACAAATCAATTATATCATTCAATTGTTATCCTAGTCAAACAAGTAAGAAGAAACTCTATTAACAATGATATTCCTTATTCCTTATTAACAATGGTATTCCTTTTAGAGATTTACTAATCTCTTATGGTAAGAAAATAATTTTGACAATATAATATGTTTCTTGTGTTCACATACCTTTTTATAAATATAGCATACACTTTATATCATTCAATTGCTATCATAGTCAAACAATTGAGAGGAAACTCTAACCTTGATAAGAAAATAATTTTGACAATGATAATAAGTTTCTAATGATAATATGTTTCTTGTGCTCACATACCTTTTTATAAACATAACATACACTTTATATCATTCAATTGCTATCATAGTCAAACAATTGAGAGGAAACTCTAACCTTGGTAAGAAAATAATTTTGACAATGATAATACGTTTCTAATGATAATATGTTTCTTGTGCTCACATACCTTTTTATAAATATAGCATACACTTTATATCATTCAATTGCTATCATAGTCAAACAACTGAGAGAAAACTCTAACTTTGGTAAGAAAATAATTTTGACAATGATAATACGTTTCTAATGATAATATGTTTCTTGTGCTCACATACCTTTTTATAAATATAGCATACACTACCATTCAATTGCTATCATAGTCAAACAATTGAGAGGAAACTCTAACCTTGATAAGAAAATAATTTTGACAATAATTTTGACAATGATAATATGTTTCTTTACGCATGTACTCACATACCTTTTGATCTGATGATGAAACACGGAAAGGTTGATTCATGTTGATTTTGAGTCGTGACTTCAACAATCGAGTTTACCATCTAATTTAGAAATAACTTAAAAGGGTCTTTCACCTTTATCTACTAGTCAAATGGTGGCTCTAGTTAAATCAAACAACTTTACTATATGCTTAAGGTCATTGGAGGACTTATATAGCCATATATGTTAACTCTTTTTGTATGGATAATAACGAGAAACTTGCAGCATAATTCAGCGTGTAAATCTTTATTTAATATAAAGAATTTTTAAGTTTGAATGGATGATTTTTTTATCATGTAGTGTGATCTCTTTTTATTTGTACTTTTGATTAATTTATTTAACATAATTCAAAACAATGTGGATTATGGAATATTTTTTATTCATTATTTTTATTTTTGATTAATTTATTTAACATAATTCAAAACAGTGTGAATTATGGAATATTTTTTATTCGAAATGTAGTGAGTTTATTTATCTTTGAATAAAATAAATAAATAATGATTTTAAACACTCAATTTATAAATATATGTTAAATTGGATATTTTGAAACATCCATTTTAAGATATTTGTTTTTCTCTAAGGGCTTTTATTAGAAAGTTTTTTTTTTTTTATATAAGTTTTAGAAACAAATAAATGAACAATATTATATGAAATCAAAAGAAAAAAAATTATGGTATTGAATAGAGATTTCAATGATGAATCTACATGTATCAAGTCTACCACCTTAAAAACGGAGAAATGAATTTCACCTATTAAAAATTGTAGTTCCATGAAACGTACAAAAATGAGGAAGGAATCTTGATCTTCAAACCCTTGATCGAAATCTAATCCTCCTTAGATGGTTTTAAAATACTTAAATTGAAGACTTTAAAAGTCCTTGATTGAAGTATTTTAAAACCGTTGATGGAGACATTTTTTAAATATATATATTTTTTAGTTTAAAAAGCTTGATCCAAGTTTCACTTCAATCAAGGTTTAAAACCTCCATTAATAGCTTAAAACCTTCGTAGGAATCTACATAGACTATTTCATATGCATGTGTTGCCAAAAAAGTGTAATCGAGATTCATTGATTCACCTTAATAATGGTTGTTAATTACAATACTCTCACGAACAATATAATTTGAAATCCAAAGCAAGGATTCAATAGTTTATTTTATAATATAATATTATTAAGTTTTTTTTATTGTTATTTTTTTTTTATGATTTTTTTATTTTTTCTAAAAGGTATAAGTTAATAATGTTTAGTTGTTTAGTTATATTTATTTGAGATATTATAGGTTGAAAGGATTAACATTGATGATTAGTTTACAATTTTGTCTAAATATTTTAAGTTTGATCTTTAATATGATATAAATTTGGACAATATCATAATTTTTTGTTGTTTAAATTGCATTTTTGAATGCATAAATGAATTCAGCATCATTACAAATTTAGTCACTCAAATCTGCAGATCCAACAATTTCTGACAAACCAACAATTTCTGACAAAATTTCAGGAAAAATTAAACAAAACAAATCCCCCCCAAAAAATAGAACTTTTAGAGTACTACTTAGTTTACTTATTTAACGTGTGCATGTGTGCCTAATGGTTAAAAACATGTGTTTCTTCTTAAGAGGTCACAGGTTCAAATCCAGAGGGGGGTAGGGTATGTATACCTTCGTAGACTTTACCAGCAACAAATAGAGTTTATAGTATTTTTATAAATTATTATGGATATTTTATTGGAATAGTTCATAGCAACAAATTTTGTACTATTTTGAAATCTTTTTATTATTCAATTTATTTTTTTAATTTCCAGATTTATTATTACTAGCTTAATGCTCAAATTTATGAAAATAACTGAAATATGTAAATGAAAGAATAAGAAAATGAACAAACCATCCACACAAATGAACACACTATCCACATAAATGAACATAAGATACATGTTGGGAAATTTGATATGCGAGAAAACCCAACTAGAAGATGAAGCATATGCTCTCCTCTATTTTCTTGAGTTATGAAATGCAAATACAAAGAAATGGGCACTCACTATGGAGTTGCCTTTGACACTATGGCCTAAATATATGCTACAAAATCTTCCTCCTCCTCTGTTATGCTCTCAAATCTCACCCCTAGATGTTCCACTCAACTATGGAACAAGTATAATGCTAAAAGAATGGAACTCTCTCTTCCTAGTGGCCCCGTATTTAACATAGCCTAATAGTCACTTAGGGTTAGGGTTTTTGCATGCCTCAACTCTCATTTAGTGTTAGGTTTTGGACCTTCTAGAATCTTCTTGAAGTTCCACACATGGCTAGCCCCAAATGTCTGAGTAATGGGTGATGACATGGCATCCATTCAACAACATGATGGTCAATAAGGTAGGTCAACCTGCGAAAGACGTAACTTCTGCATACGAGCTTTGATTGAGGTGATTTTCATACCATTGTGAAGGTCTCGATGTATCTAACAACATCGAGGGGCTAAGAGTTTTTACCCAAAAAGTGTCATTTGATGTCTGAAATGGCTCTAGAAGGTTTTGGACCCCAGATTTCTATATTGGAACCTGCCACTAAACTTGGGCCCTACAAGTCAATTCCTCCAATTTATCATCCTAGAAAGTACCAAGATAGATGGAAATTATATAATGATCCATTATGAATCATACCTCCCCATTTAAGGAGGCTTTTGGTCCCCAAAATATTTTATTAAATGAGGTGAGGAAATTTTTCCTCTACCTTCTCCCTGGAGTACCATTTTTCCTTGCTTGGAAGTTGTCATTTCAACTCAATCTGCCAAAGTCATATTGCCCCTATCTAGTAGTTATGGACTTCTTCTGCAAAACAATATCTTCTACCAACTATGCCTAAGAGTCTAGTGTTAAGTCCTCTATGGTAGGTAGACCCTACTCCTCAATTTCCTAGTCCAAAATGGAAGGCTCCTAGAGTTTCAAATTTTCCACATTCATTATAGAGTAAATGTGCATATATGGGGGTAGATTGAGTTTGAAGGCATTATCATGCACCTTCTCCAATACCTCAAAAGGACCATATTGCAAATCCTTGTTCTTCTTACCAGGATCCTATAGTCTTTCTTTATTTAGCTGCAACCAAAATCTATCACCCACCTTGAATGATTTCTCAATCTTGTGTTGATCATGTCAAGCCTTGTATTTTTCCTGTGACTTCTTGAACATCTCTTATGCTTGCAAATGGATATGCCTAATCTTTTCAACAAATTTCTTTGCTTTCAATGCTTCTCCTATGACGTCTTCCCTCACTCCTGGGTTTCCATATACAATATCCAAGGGCAGAGGAGAAAAATACCTAAAGCAAGTTTTGAAAGGGGACTTACAGGTAGAAGTATGGATTGATTTGTTATAAGAGTGTTGAATATAGGTTAGATTTTCATCCCAGGTCTTTGGATGCTTCTGATTGTAACCCCTCAAAAGTTGAACCAATGTCATGTTGATTACTTATGTCTACCCATTTGTCTGTGGATGGAATGTTGTAGATCTCTTCAACTTGGAGTCCATCTTTTCCCAAAGTGTGTTCCAAAAGGCACTGAAAAATATGGTATCCCTAACTAATATGATGCTCTTTGGTAATCCCAAAGTGCACTCAGACTTGTTCAAAGAACATATTTGTTGCTTCTTGTCCTTTGATGGTCCTTTTACAATGCATAAAAAAAAACATCTTATTGAACCCGTCAACTACCACAAACATATAGTCACGTCCCTTCCTAGTCTGTGGCAAACAACCGACAAAATCCATGGAGATGCTTTCCCAAAGTTGAGTGAGTACAAACAAGGGATGGTATAAATCTTATTTTCTATTACTAGGCTTGTTGGTACAACAAATTATGCATTCTTTAATATACCAAGCTACATCTTGCATTTTGGGCCAATACACATACCTTTGTAAGTTGGAAACTATCTTCACAACACCAAAATGTCCTACAACCTTAGAGGTGTGAGCCTCTCTGATAAGCTACAATCTTTCACCTTTAGGGACACAAAACTTGTCTAAATTGTGGAGCAATCCATTCTAGAGATGATAGTCAGTATTACCATCTCCCTTCTTCTACATGAATTTGTCCCTGTGGCTACTAAAACACCTCCTTAAAGTTTGCATCTTCTATGTATGTCTTTTTGTATCCAAAGTTGTAATATTAGATATGGGTGGCTTTGAAAGCATGTCAACTTATGAGCATTGTGCTTCTTATATTTGATGACTATATGAAACTATTGCAAAAACCCCATCCACTTGTATTGTCTAGTTTGTTGAAGCTTACTTTGGGCCTTCAAATACTGCAATGGTTGGTGATCAATGTGGATAATGGTTTCCTTGTCCATCAGATAGTGTGTCCACTTCTTAATAGCTTGAACCAGGGAATAGAATTCCTTATCATATGTAGGGTAGTTCAGGACTCCCCCATGAAACATCTTAGAATGGTAGCATATTGACTTACCTCCTTGCATCAAGATCGCTCCCATGGCATATCCACTTGCATTTGTCTCCAATTCGAAGGGCTTCTACAAGTTAGGCATGTTGAATTTTCTGAATACTAGACTAGTTCACAATTGCGATGCATAACAAGGACCAATCTCTATTCACTAAAGAAAACCAATAAGAAAGAATCCAACAATATTTATCTCAACAAGGAGAGAACTCAGCAATGTAAACCCTAGCACACCACCAAGGCTCAGAGAAATACCCCAACTAGTCATGCGCCTTCCTTCCTTCATTGGAATGTAGCAGTTGTGGCTTGCAATTAGACATGCGCACTTTTAAGAGTGGAGAGTGTGTCAAATGAGAAGGGCGCCTCCCTTATTTATACTAAATTGACCAGTGAACTTTTTCTAGTGGGGTCGATTTGTCCTTTCTGGAAAATACATCTACTTTATATTTTCCTGGTAGGTTGACTTGACTTCTGGAGCAATAGATTTCTTCTGGGGCTTATTTAATTCTTTCAATGGTTTTCCTTTTGACGTCTTGGCATCTTCTCCTATAATAAAGGTTGTCCCGGAGGTGAATACCTCCTGCAGCTACCAGAAACATCAACACTCCCTCTTAGCTAGGGAGGTATTCTCCATGATGTTTTTCCTTTGGTTCTCATAGCCTCGCAAGTTATGTCATGGTCCTCTGACCATGTTGTGGCCATGGATACCATGCTACTGGTAGCATCATCACGTCGCACATGGCGACACCCAATGTGGGCCTTTTATGAGACTTCATCTCTACTAGAATACACTAGGACTTACTCGCCCGTAGTGTGGCACTAGGA
>JZKD02S1595390.1:0-10042 GCA_000966675.3 Picea glauca
CATCCTCAATGTCATTTGTTCCATTCTCGTTCTTATCTCAGTGAGTTCCTCATCAATTTCTTCTTTTCTTTTATGCTGGTGGTCTCCCCTTCCACCACGCTCATGGCCTTCAGTAGTCATCTCCATCTTCCACCTGCCCTCCTTGAAAGCCTATGGATCACTCTACGTTAGAGAGCATCTCCATCTCCTTTTACAGCTCATCGTGTTGTCTATTGACTGTTGCACACATGCAAACAATCAACACAGAGCATCAACACTCTGTATTCCTCTTCTCTTCCGTCTGAAATCTACAAAGTGAATTTCTCGCTCTTATACCACTTGATGGTGCGTATCAAAGTGATTTCTTTATCCACTCTGCCTCCCCCTACCTGAAATCTATAGACAGAAAGTGGCTCTCATACCACCTCATGGTGTGTATCAGAGTATATTATTTCTGACTTCGCCTCCCTCTGCCTGCAACCTATAGACAGAAAGTGGCTCTGATACCACCTGATGTAGACCCGTTACCTTAGCAGGATCCATGACCTCCCGGTCACTAGATCGTTATACCACCACGAGCCGAAATGGCTCTCTGGTTCCTTGTTGGAACCTCTTGAACAAATCCACAGGTCCCTTTTTATCCCTGCGAAGGCCTTGGCTAAACCTGCGCGCATGCCCCACCTTTTGGCACCCTTCTCTGTTATGAACCAACACCCAGTTTGGCATTGGAACCTTTCTCTACTATCCCCTTCCTCTCTCATGACCCTCGCCTGTGACCCAAGGTTCTAGGCTACACGCCTTTCACATTTTGGGAGTTTTGTATACGAGCTCTCCCCAGCTCCTTGTCCTTCGAAATGTCAAAACCTGAAAATAGGGCCTAGCTCTCGCTAGCTCCTCCCTTAACTCACATCCATGTGACCCCTCTCCCATGAACTGGAGCCAATACCTTTGGTGCTTTAGGTTTCGTGAGATTGGAACACGTCCAACCCTTCCTCCTCGAAACCCCAGTACCTGAATTCTCGAAGCCCCAAAAAGAGCTTAGTGAGCACTAGCTCTTTTTGTAGCCTCCACACGTATGACCACTCTCCATAACCATGGGCTCAAATCCTTTGAGCGCTTCAAGTTTCATGATTCAGGGAATCATGATTCAGTGTCTCTTCTCCTTGCCTTATCAAATCCTCGAAACCTGAATCCCGGTCCTTATATAAACTAGATCCAACGTCTCTACTTCCTCCTCAGTTCAACAGTCATGATTGTTTCGCAAGTTGGGACTCCACATCTCATGACTCCTTCTCCATTGAACCCTCGGATCCCAAAATTTTGATCCATGGGCTAGCGCCTCCCTTCGCTTCTCACCATGCGACCTTTCTCCCATGACCTAGGGCTAAGTCCCAAGGTGTTTCAGGACTTCGCAACTTGTGAAGTCGAAGGCCTCTGTTCCTTGATCTTCCAGTTGTCGAAACCCCGAAGTTCCTCCTTGGATGCTCAACGGTCCAAATCTTCCCCTGGATCAATGGTGTTAACCCTTTCACGATTTCTCGTATGAGAGTCGAAAGATTCTCCCTCTCGTTTTCCTGGTCCATGAAACACCAAAATCCCTCCTTGAGAGACCAACGGTCCAGATTCCTCTTGAACCAAGGACCACAATCCAACTGGATCGACGAACCACAACCTTTCGGGGGTTTACCCAAAACCTTGACCGCTCGCCAAGTTTCCTCCTTGATGAACGACCCTGATGTTTTCACGAACTCTCCTTTTGTGAGATTTCACCGGTCTTCACCCTTGTTCTCCTAGTGATGAAAACGTCGATGGCCTCTGGATATTTGCCACGCATCCTCCAGATCTGACCACTCATAAATCTTCATGACCGACGGTCTAGATCCCTTCGTGAAATCTCCTTTCGCGACTTTGGGGAATGAGTGCCGAGACTCTTCCCTCGGATTTCCCGGTAACAAAATGCCGAAACACCTCATTGGCATGAGTGCTAAGACTTGCACTGATCTCGCAGATCATGTGGTTGTCGGCCCTCTACACGAGATCTAACTGTCTAGACTTCGAATGATCAACGATCCATATTATGTCATGATTAATAGTCATGATCTAATCTCAAACCTCCCTTTCGTGATTCTTGGCATGAGAGCCGAAAGACTCTCCTCTTTCGTCTCCCGATATGCGAAATGATGAAAACTTAAACCATGCGCACCTTACCTCGAGATCAACGGATGTTGATCCATGCCTCCAGATCTAATGGCTCAGATTTGAACATCTCCTATGTGCGCTCCTCCTATCTGAACATTGATCTAATGGTCCAGATCTTGTCTTCCTAGCTTATCTAATGGCAGTTGTTGCTTCTCCTTCCTGAGCTTCCCTTTCTCTCTAACTTAGGATATTTTCTAAGTGTCGAAGGTTTCGACCTTCGACTCTTCCTCTTGTGAACCTGGTTCCTTTGGGTCTCATCTGCATTATAGAAACGCTTCCCCTCCTGAGCTTTGTCAACTCAGAAACCTCGAAAGGTTTTCTATGCCTTCTTCTCTTTTCTGATGTTTCTTTGTGTGCAAAGGCATTGTTCCTCCTGAACTTAAGAACTTGAGACAAGTTCACACTCGCACACTCCTAGTGTTGTTGAGGTTTTGAATAACTCAATTCGAAGTATTTCTTGCAGATAAATGCTTCACGCCCTCCTGGCGTTCTTCTTCTCGATGCACGCCTTGCAAAGCCTACATAGTGTTCAACAACTCTGTAAGTGTTTCTCCTCGACACTTCTCCTCCATGAACTCAAAATAGAGTCCCTCCTATGCACTCTATGCACACACTCGATGCCCTCCTGGCAGAGCTTTACAAAACCTTCAGTAGTTATGTTTTCCTTGAACTCGCGACAGAGTTCTTCTTGTGCACTCCTTGCACTTTTGTTGATGAAGGTTCAACACTATCCCTCTTGAGCTTTCCTGAGGTTACCTCACCCCTGTCAATGCACACCTTGCGGACTATGTGCACTCCTTGCACTTAGAAACTCAAAGACGAGAAGAAATTGAAACATATGAAATGCTTCACCAGTTACACATTTAAAACATTAGATACATAAAAACATATAACCTCATAAACACACAATATGCAGGAAAAACTGTTTTTCTATTAATCTTTGTGTATCTATACATATGTTTTACAAGACTGGACTGTAACCAGTCTCAACTCTCTCTGTCGAGAGCTCTCTAACCAAGATCTCCTCCTCCTTTAACTCTCTACTCTGAGTCCTAACATTTCTCCTACAAAACAAGGGTTTCCATGAGCTTATCCTCATCACCGTCTCTGAGCTATCGCTATCACAGAGTGGCTCCATACCTCTACGACTTCATTCCATAAATGAATGTCCAGGACTGACTACGACCTGGACCTGCTATAGGTAACCATTTAAGGCAACCCTAACCATTACCTGTACAAAAGCGTGGTATGGCATTTATCAGCCTTACAACCATTTATTACATTTCAAATTTTAAAATTGAGAGGGATGCACCTCTCCCTTTCTCCATTAATGCACGTTGAATGTGCTAGCTGGATAGCACATTGTTGACATGGAGAGATTCTCTTGCATCAATATAAACTATAAAGATAACCTATAGCATCACATTGATAACAATTACAAGAAAAAATTGATCCACAAAACATGAGACCAAAATCATTGGTAATGTTAATGACCATGTCAACTTTTTTTCATTTACTATTAATAAAAAATAAAATGGGAAAACATCTAAAAATAAAGTCAACCTTTAATTATTATTATTATTTTAATAAAAATGGTTAATTTCTATTAATTCAAAAGGATATCACTTTAATATTTAAAGTATTTCTTGTGTACATAAAAATCCCCCTCACGAAGTAAGGAGGTGAAGGCTCCAACTCTTACATTTCTTCCTTCCAATATAATTTTTGTTTCCTTGTTGGGTTGGCAAAAATATATTCTCACAAATTGGCTACATAATAGTAGACAAAAAGAAAAAAGAAAACATTTTAGAGGGGGTTACTTTTGGAGATCAAATTTGGCTACACTCAAAGTGACCTATGTTCCCCATGCCTTATTTCATGTGGCTTCTTCTTCCTTGATATGATCTTGGGATATTTAGACTCCCATCATAAGAGTGGATTATCCCACTAATGCTTCTAAGTATAGATGGCATCCAATAATGTATTCTATGAACATGTCCATGGTCAATGTTCTCCCTAGCCTTGCTTCTACTTCTTGCTTCTACTTCTTACATGTGGGGCCTTTGATTTTTCATAGATATTTGGTTTTCCAAGGTTGTTACTAGGACATTCCATGGGTTTCTTGGTTGTAGAGCTTCTCTTGAAATAGTTTGATATTCCTTACATTTTTCCTCCATGGCTACATGTACTTTTTCCTTGTCTATTATCATGATAATATGAACTTGTTGCTCTGTAGGGTATCCCTAGGGGGGATTGGTGCTTTGTTTTGGAGATTCCTTATCACCCTTTTTAGAAATTCCTACATGAATGCATGAGTTTTGAAGAATCATAAGTAGTAGCTTCATCTTGATAATGGTAGAGATATCTTGGTCAATAAGGCCTAGTGGTTTCTACAAGATAAATTTCCCTAAGCACATGAAAATGTAGCATTGTTAGGTGAACCTCCAAGGGCATATTCAAATTCACAATGTATCACTTTTCTATAAAACATGGGCTCTCATTGCAGTGCACTCCTCTAACACGATATCCATTGGTGCACTCAATGTGAAAAATATTGACACCAACAAATGTAGTGACTAATTATGGGTTGTCACCATCTATAACNCATCCTCAATGTCATTTGTTCCATTCTCGTTCTTATCTCAGTGAGTTCCTCATCAATTTCTTCTTTTCTTTTATGCTGGTGGTCTCCCCTTCCACCACGCTCATGGCCTTCAGTAGTCATCTCCATCTTCCACCTGCCCTCCTTGAAAGCCTATGGATCACTCTACGTTAGAGAGCATCTCCATCTCCTTTTACAGCTCATCGTGTTGTCTATTGACTGTTGCACACATGCAAACAATCAACACAGAGCATCAACACTCTGTATTCCTCTTCTCTTCCGTCTGAAATCTACAAAGTGAATTTCTCGCTCTTATACCACTTGATGGTGCGTATCAAAGTGATTTCTTTATCCACTCTGCCTCCCCCTACCTGAAATCTATAGACAGAAAGTGGCTCTCATACCACCTCATGGTGTGTATCAGAGTATATTATTTCTGACTTCGCCTCCCTCTGCCTGCAACCTATAGACAGAAAGTGGCTCTGATACCACCTGATGTAGACCCGTTACCTTAGCAGGATCCATGACCTCCCGGTCACTAGATCGTTATACCACCACGAGCCGAAATGGCTCTCTGGTTCCTTGTTGGAACCTCTTGAACAAATCCACAGGTCCCTTTTTATCCCTGCGAAGGCCTTGGCTAAACCTGCGCGCATGCCCCACCTTTTGGCACCCTTCTCTGTTATGAACCAACACCCAGTTTGGCATTGGAACCTTTCTCTACTATCCCCTTCCTCTCTCATGACCCTCGCCTGTGACCCAAGGTTCTAGGCTACACGCCTTTCACATTTTGGGAGTTTTGTATACGAGCTCTCCCCAGCTCCTTGTCCTTCGAAATGTCAAAACCTGAAAATAGGGCCTAGCTCTCGCTAGCTCCTCCCTTAACTCACATCCATGTGACCCCTCTCCCATGAACTGGAGCCAATACCTTTGGTGCTTTAGGTTTCGTGAGATTGGAACACGTCCAACCCTTCCTCCTCGAAACCCCAGTACCTGAATTCTCGAAGCCCCAAAAAGAGCTTAGTGAGCACTAGCTCTTTTTGTAGCCTCCACACGTATGACCACTCTCCATAACCATGGGCTCAAATCCTTTGAGCGCTTCAAGTTTCATGATTCAGGGAATCATGATTCAGTGTCTCTTCTCCTTGCCTTATCAAATCCTCGAAACCTGAATCCCGGTCCTTATATAAACTAGATCCAACGTCTCTACTTCCTCCTCAGTTCAACAGTCATGATTGTTTCGCAAGTTGGGACTCCACATCTCATGACTCCTTCTCCATTGAACCCTCGGATCCCAAAATTTTGATCCATGGGCTAGCGCCTCCCTTCGCTTCTCACCATGCGACCTTTCTCCCATGACCTAGGGCTAAGTCCCAAGGTGTTTCAGGACTTCGCAACTTGTGAAGTCGAAGGCCTCTGTTCCTTGATCTTCCAGTTGTCGAAACCCCGAAGTTCCTCCTTGGATGCTCAACGGTCCAAATCTTCCCCTGGATCAATGGTGTTAACCCTTTCACGATTTCTCGTATGAGAGTCGAAAGATTCTCCCTCTCGTTTTCCTGGTCCATGAAACACCAAAATCCCTCCTTGAGAGACCAACGGTCCAGATTCCTCTTGAACCAAGGACCACAATCCAACTGGATCGACGAACCACAACCTTTCGGGGGTTTACCCAAAACCTTGACCGCTCGCCAAGTTTCCTCCTTGATGAACGACCCTGATGTTTTCACGAACTCTCCTTTTGTGAGATTTCACCGGTCTTCACCCTTGTTCTCCTAGTGATGAAAACGTCGATGGCCTCTGGATATTTGCCACGCATCCTCCAGATCTGACCACTCATAAATCTTCATGACCGACGGTCTAGATCCCTTCGTGAAATCTCCTTTCGCGACTTTGGGGAATGAGTGCCGAGACTCTTCCCTCGGATTTCCCGGTAACAAAATGCCGAAACACCTCATTGGCATGAGTGCTAAGACTTGCACTGATCTCGCAGATCATGTGGTTGTCGGCCCTCTACACGAGATCTAACTGTCTAGACTTCGAATGATCAACGATCCATATTATGTCATGATTAATAGTCATGATCTAATCTCAAACCTCCCTTTCGTGATTCTTGGCATGAGAGCCGAAAGACTCTCCTCTTTCGTCTCCCGATATGCGAAATGATGAAAACTTAAACCATGCGCACCTTACCTCGAGATCAACGGATGTTGATCCATGCCTCCAGATCTAATGGCTCAGATTTGAACATCTCCTATGTGCGCTCCTCCTATCTGAACATTGATCTAATGGTCCAGATCTTGTCTTCCTAGCTTATCTAATGGCAGTTGTTGCTTCTCCTTCCTGAGCTTCCCTTTCTCTCTAACTTAGGATATTTTCTAAGTGTCGAAGGTTTCGACCTTCGACTCTTCCTCTTGTGAACCTGGTTCCTTTGGGTCTCATCTGCATTATAGAAACGCTTCCCCTCCTGAGCTTTGTCAACTCAGAAACCTCGAAAGGTTTTCTATGCCTTCTTCTCTTTTCTGATGTTTCTTTGTGTGCAAAGGCATTGTTCCTCCTGAACTTAAGAACTTGAGACAAGTTCACACTCGCACACTCCTAGTGTTGTTGAGGTTTTGAATAACTCAATTCGAAGTATTTCTTGCAGATAAATGCTTCACGCCCTCCTGGCGTTCTTCTTCTCGATGCACGCCTTGCAAAGCCTACATAGTGTTCAACAACTCTGTAAGTGTTTCTCCTCGACACTTCTCCTCCATGAACTCAAAATAGAGTCCCTCCTATGCACTCTATGCACACACTCGATGCCCTCCTGGCAGAGCTTTACAAAACCTTCAGTAGTTATGTTTTCCTTGAACTCGCGACAGAGTTCTTCTTGTGCACTCCTTGCACTTTTGTTGATGAAGGTTCAACACTATCCCTCTTGAGCTTTCCTGAGGTTACCTCACCCCTGTCAATGCACACCTTGCGGACTATGTGCACTCCTTGCACTTAGAAACTCAAAGACGAGAAGAAATTGAAACATATGAAATGCTTCACCAGTTACACATTTAAAACATTAGATACATAAAAACATATAACCTCATAAACACACAATATGCAGGAAAAACTGTTTTTCTATTAATCTTTGTGTATCTATACATATGTTTTACAAGACTGGACTGTAACCAGTCTCAACTCTCTCTGTCGAGAGCTCTCTAACCAAGATCTCCTCCTCCTTTAACTCTCTACTCTGAGTCCTAACATTTCTCCTACAAAACAAGGGTTTCCATGAGCTTATCCTCATCACCGTCTCTGAGCTATCGCTATCACAGAGTGGCTCCATACCTCTACGACTTCATTCCATAAATGAATGTCCAGGACTGACTACGACCTGGACCTGCTATAGGTAACCATTTAAGGCAACCCTAACCATTACCTGTACAAAAGCGTGGTATGGCATTTATCAGCCTTACAACCATTTATTACATTTCAAATTTTAAAATTGAGAGGGATGCACCTCTCCCTTTCTCCATTAATGCACGTTGAATGTGCTAGCTGGATAGCACATTGTTGACATGGAGAGATTCTCTTGCATCAATATAAACTATAAAGATAACCTATAGCATCACATTGATAACAATTACAAGAAAAAATTGATCCACAAAACATGAGACCAAAATCATTGGTAATGTTAATGACCATGTCAACTTTTTTTCATTTACTATTAATAAAAAATAAAATGGGAAAACATCTAAAAATAAAGTCAACCTTTAATTATTATTATTATTTTAATAAAAATGGTTAATTTCTATTAATTCAAAAGGATATCACTTTAATATTTAAAGTATTTCTTGTGTACATAAAAATCCCCCTCACGAAGCAAGGAGAGGAAGGCTCCAACTCTTACATTTCTTCCTTCCAATATAATTTTTGTTTCCTTGTTGGGTTGGAAAAAATATATTCTCACAAATTGGCTACATAATAGTAGACAAAAAGAAAAAAGAAAATATTTTAGAGGGGGTTACTTTTGGAGATCAAATTTGGCTACAATCAAAGTGACCTATGTTCCCCATGCCTTATTTCATGTGGCTTCTTCTTCCTTGATATGATCTTGGGATATTTGGACTCCCATCATAAGAGTGGATTATCCCACTAATGCTTCTAAGTATAGATGGCATCCAATAATGTATTCTATGAACATGTCCATGGTCAATGTTCTCCCTAGCCTTTCTTCTACTTCTTACATGTGGGGCCTTTGATTTTTCATAGATATTTGGTTTCCCAAGGTTGTTACTAAGAAATTCCATGGGTTTCTTGGTTGTAGAGCTTCTCTTGAAATAGTTTGATATTCCTTACATTTTTCCTCCATGGCTACATGTACTTTTTCCTTGTCTATTATCATGACAATATGAACTTGTTGCTCCGTAGGGTACCCCTAGGGGGGATTGGTGCTTTGTTTTGGAGATTCCTTATCACCCTTTTTAGAAATTCCTACATGAATGCATGAGTTTTGAGGAATCATAAGTAGTAGCTTCATCTTGATAATGGTAGAGATATCTTGGCCAATAAGGCCTAGTGGTTTCTACAAGATAAATTTCCCTAAGCACATGAAAATGTAGCATTGTTAGGTGCACCTCCAAGGGCATATTCAAATTCACAATGTATCACTTTTCTATACAACATGGACTCTCATTGCAGTGCACTCCTCTAACATGATATCCATTGGTGCACTCAATGTGAAAAATATTGACACCAACAAATGTAGTGACTAATTATGGGTTGTCACCATCTACAACACTACACACACACACACACACACACAGTAGTGTCCCCACTATTAAACCCACCAATTTAAATTTTTTTGATACTAATTAAATCAAAAGAATGCATGCTAAAAATGCCCATGTATCTAAGATCATTTCTAAAACATAAATATGGCTAAACTAACAATCACACAACAACATATAAATGCTTAAAACTCAGAGTAAAACACACAGCTATTAAAACCCATATTTAAAAAAATGAACAAAGATACAACACTTATCTTTTAGCAACAAATATGCAACCAACTGTAAATGATGGGAGTTCCACCCAACTATGTAATCATTTATACAAATCAAAGAAAAATGTCACCCTCGATCTAGGGATACAAATCCACAAGAAAGGTGTCTCTCTACTATCCACTCATATCCCAATACAACCCACATCTAGCTATTTTTTCCTACAACTATTCTAATCCTCCATCTCTCTTCCCCTTAACCTACACAACCCAAGGAATGGGAACCC
>JZKD02S1595391.1:0-10042 GCA_000966675.3 Picea glauca
ATTCCACTTTTAGCAGGAAAAATTCTTCATCAGGTTTTTTACTGTCTTTCTCGAATTGTATCAACAATTGTTTTTTCTTTTTCTTCTTAAATTTGAGTATAGCAATTTCTTCTAGGGAACTGACCATTTCTCCTTCCAAGTCAACCACAACTTATTCATCATTTTCATCACTTCCTCTGATTTCATTATCATTATCCTCTTTGGCCATAAACATAAAGTCATTAACCTTATTTTCACAAGAAGAATCACTATCTGTGTCTTCTGAGGAGTCATCATTGTTTACACATAAACTTTTCTTTTTACCAAATCTCTTGGATTTGTACTTCTCTTCACCTTTAGAGTTCTGGTCCTTATTCTTGTGTGAACACTTAGATGCAAAGTGACCTATATTTCCACAGTTAAAACATTTGAGGGGAAAATTGCCTTGGTACTTTCATGATCCTTTCTTTAGTCTTCTCCCAAATTTTGCTTCAATTTCATCAGGCTCAGAATCCTCATTCTTATCTGCTTTAAATGATGCTTCTCTAGAGGTGGGTTTATCCTTACTAATCCTCATTTCATAAGCAGTTAGAGTTCCTAGAAGTTGATCAATAGACAAATTCTTAAGATCATTCAGTTCTTCTATTGCAGAAACTTTTGGATTAAATCTATTTGGTAGAGATCTTAAAATCTTTTGAACTAAAAATAAGTCTTCAATCTTCTCACCAAGACCCTTCATGGCATTCACAAGCTCCTCAACTCTTAATAAAAATTGATTAACTATTTAATCCTCATTCATCTTTAGTTGTTCAAACTGTAATCTGTAGGTTTCAATCTTGGCATCGTTTACCTTTTCATTACCTTCATAACTGCTAATGAGTTTGCCCAACATTTCTTTAGCAGATTCTAGGTGCATAACTTTAAAAAATTCTACTTTTGCAATCCCACTCGGAATAAAATTCATAGCCTTAGCATTGAAGCTGAATTCTAGCTTGTCATCCTTATTAGCTAGTACAATTGTCTTTACATAACCAATCTCTACCACATCCCAAACATCTGCACCTAAATCCATTATGTAGGTTCTCATCCTAACTTTCTAGAAGCCAAAGTTTGTTCCATTGAACAGGGGGGCTTATTGGTTGAAGTTCCTTCATGACTTGTCATGTTTAATCTTACTGATATACCTTTAAATAAAAGGAAATTGCTCTGATACCAATTGTTGGACAACTGAGGAGGGGGGGTGAATCAATTGTTACTATGCTTAAACAATTATACCCATTTCAAACTCTTTACATAAAACTCAATGACAATCACAATAATGTAGGGAAGTAAGCAATAGAATATTCAACATCAATCACACACATGAAATATACAGAGACAAATATTTCCTGAGGAAACCCATAAAGGGAAAAACCTCTTCTTCTTGATATGATAAGTAATCTTTATTTTCTATACATTATCATTCTTATGAGCACCAACTCCTTTTGAGGCTACCACCTCTGTTTTACAAGAAAGAACTTGTTGAGAGCACCAACTCTCTGGTTTCTCTAACACCCACTAGAAGGAAGCACCAACTCCTTGAGTGTTCCAACACCAGCTGGATGGAAGCACCAACTTCCAGTTACACAGACACCAACCTGTATAATAGAGAACAATAGTTCTCCCTTGCACCACTCTACCACCCTGGTTTTTCTGGCTGCAACTAGATGGAAGCTAAAACTCCCTGTGTTCAAGCACCCACTTGAAATTTTGAGGACAACAGTCCTCCCAAGCACCACCCTGCTACCCTGAATATAAAATCTTCGTTATTGAAACTTATTACAGTGATACAGTGTTTTTCAAAGGGCTTAACAACCTCATCACTGTTCTGCTATACTTCTCTTCTCTACCTGCATCAGTGTCTTCCTGCCCGCATGTTCTTGAGCTTCCTGATCTTTTTCTCTGTCTCTGCATGTGCACCTTGACTTTCTCTTCCTCTCTCAGATATGCATTTCTATTCTATGCATTTCTTCTACGCTTTATGCTCTATGTATTATTTCCATTCTATGCGCTATGCCTCTTCTGTGCATTTCAACTACTGCACACAACATGCTTCTATCCGCATTAATAACTCTCAATAGAAGAAACCTTCTCTTCTCTGTTCTGTGTATATTTATCATGCTAAGTCCTTTTCCATGTGATACACCTCACTCTTCGTTCTCTTTGGAAATCATGCCGAGTCTGTTCTTCATCAGTGGCCGTTATCTTGAGATTCTTTGGCTTCTTTGGTAGTTACAGTCTTCGACGCTTTTCCATCTGTCAATTGTCTCTATGATGAGTATTCATCCTACTGGTATTTACCTTGAGACTCTTCAGTTCCTCTGGCGATCACCCTGAATCTCTTTGAATTCTCTAGTGGTTATGCTCAGTGTGTTCATCATCAGTGGGCATTATCCTAATAATCCTTGGCTTCTTTGGCAGTCAAAACTCTTTGTCTTCTCTATCAGTTACAACCAGTCGTCTTTGGCTTCTTTGGATTCTAATCCCCTTCCTTCACATGACCACTGGCGGTGACCCAATCACCTATTCAAAAGGCGCTTCCCGTTATCGGTCTAGTGAGCGCTAGGTATTTTTCATGATATGACCTTGGGCTATGAACTTCACATGATCACACTATTGCGGGCGCATCCATAGGTGGTTTGAGGAAAACCCTCTTTTCGCCCCGCAATTCACTACAAGCCTCCATGCGTCCTTTCTCCAAAACCGTGGTTTTGATTGCAGCCCACTCATGAAAAATTAAGACCCGAGCATGTTCTGGCCTCGAAATGCGATGAGATCGTTGATCTTATGATATTGACGGTGATCCTGAAACAGATGAATCAAATTGGACAATTTATTTCACGGAAGAAAATAAATGGTCAGATTTGATCCTTACACTCATCCTTTCATTGTTCAATCCGATGGCTAGGACTTAATCAAACATTAAAATGGACGACTGTCGAAAATTTTCCCTTCGTAGCTTCATAATTTCAACTTCTCAAACTTACACTATTCTTCCACTGTACTATGATCAACGGTTGAGAATACACTTGAAGTGATCTTTCAGATCAGATGACTCGTGTTCTTGTTGACGTGGTCTCCCACATGTCCTTGCTGAGGTGGTCTGCTGACGTGGGTGAGACGTGTAGGCAGTGTAGTGGAATGTGGAGGTAGAGCACGATAGTGGAGTGTGACGTGTAGTGGGTAGTGGAGTGTGACGTCAGAGTGCAAAGGTGGTATGTATGAGTGGTTTGGTGGTTTACTCGGAGGGGGAGTCACGAGGTAAGTGGTAATGAGAAAGGGGGATTTGAGTTAACATAAAGGTGACACGTATGAGGGTCCCACAAGGAAAATACCACCAACTCAGACCCCCCCCATGGTTAAAGGTAGAAATATTGGGGGTGTTCGATATGCCCTGTCGACCATAGATCTGAGTCCTCGATTCTCAGCCACTGAGATTAGCGTGCCCTTTACCCAACTTATTCTGTCCTTCCACTTTAGAATGATCTGACGGCTGTGATCTTCTTCGGATGATTCGACGGTCGAGAATGTATTTTGGCTCTCGGGGTCTCTGGACTTCAGATATTTCAAATCTCAAACTGACGTCTTGAAGTGAGATTTTTTTTGGAGAGTAACCTCCTCACATATTTATACTCAAAACGAATGACGTTCGTTGGATCAAGATCTTAGATCAATGACCCGATCTGTCTGTGATGAAAATATTCTAACTTATCCTGTCCTTCCACTTAGAATGATCCAATGACTGACAAAAATTCATGTTTGATCCGACGAGTGACGGGTATTTAGATAATCAAATTCTCAACTCTTTAGCCCCATTTAACTTACCCTTCAATTAATTCGATCCGATGGTCGACGAATATTCGGGTGATTGTGATCTCAGATCTCAACCCTTGCTTATCCTGTCCTTCCACTAATTCAATCCGATGGTCATTGCATTTTATTTAGATCCGATGGTCCACATTCATTTCGGATTTTGCGCTTCGGGTAATTCAACTTTCAAGTTGCAAATTATTCCGAAGTGAGATTCCCCAAACGATAACCTCCTCGCAAATCCACTGGATCTAAATATTGCTAGTCTTTTGGATTGGTGATCCAATGGCCACTGTCTCTCTTCCTCCTGAGCTTCTGATCTCTTCAACTTAGAATATTTTCTATGTGTTCATGGGTCTCGACCTTTGCTCCTCCTACGAGTTCATCTCTTGGACCTCGTCTACAATTCTAGAAACTACTATCTCTTCTAATATTTCTTGTTTCTGCATATTGTTCGCTTCTCCTCCTAAGCTTATTCTTTTCCTATAAAACATCAATGCTGTTGTTCTTGCCATCAATGACAAGTACACACTTTCCTGTAAAACATGCCAACATTCTTCTTATTTTTGTTTGCCTCCTAGCCATTTAAAAAATTAAGAAAAGGATAATCTTCCCCATTGAATATAACATTCAACTTGATACTTTTTTTATATAGGCACTCGAACTATTTTCCTCAATCGATATAATAAATGCTTTCACATGGCACCGGACAACACCTTAGGTACCAAGTTTAACATCATTTAACATGCTATATAGACAACCCATTAATCAAATGCCTTTGAGTTGATACTTGATTGAAGAAACCCATCAAACCATGTTGACTAAATTTGAATTGGAACCTAACACCCAAGCCATAAGTTCTATACCAATTCGTATGTACCAAAGAAAATAGAATAATTAAACTATGACCCACAACTTGAATTTAACAAGAAATTGAACTTCTCCTCCATTTTGACTAGAAAGGTGCGGAAGTGATACCATCACATCGCTTTGCATCCATACAAGTTAAGAAGTGACCCATTTATCTTGGCTAGCCCTTGGTGAACTATTCCAGTATCTTGATCATCTTTAAGGGATCCTATATTATTAATGAACAATTCAAGAAAACCACAAAACTTTTGAACTCCTCCTCCATTTTGACTAGAAAGGTGCGGAAGTGATACCATCACACCGCTTTGCATCCATCTAAGTTAAGAAATGAATCATTTATCTTGACTATCCCTTGGTGAACTATCCCAGTATCTTTCTCATCTTTAAGGGATCCAATATTATTAGTGACCAATTCAAGAAAACCACAAAACTTTTAAAACTTGTCAATTAGGGTTAGTCAATTTTAGGTAAGAATTCCATCTTTTGCCACATGCACCGCTTATTGAACCAAACTGATATAGCACATATCATATCAATAGATATGGAGATTCACTTTTTTCTCCCTATCCATGATGGAATATTGAAACATGGAATGATCCATGATCTATGTTTGTGGCTATCCACTTAATTTTCTCATTGTTACCATTGCCTTCGGGCCAAGTCTTGAGATGTTCGATCCATAGGCTCAATATAAGATGCAAGTGAAATACATGGATGAAGCAGTTGGAATGCTCTTGAAATGTCTGACTCTAAAATATAAGAAAATCCTCCTCTAAAATTGCCTCCCTTGTTTTTATAGAAGAATCTTTCCCCAAAATAGGCATTTATTTCATTTTTGGTATCTAACTTTGCTAATGTTCTCTGTTGTTGAAATGAATGAGTCACAAGGTCTAGATATGGCATCGAAGATACCAAGGAAGAAAAAGGAACAAGTTATCAAGATCAGTATTGATAGAGAATATGTAATGAACATGCCTGCTAAAAACGAATTTAAATGCCCTAACACAAAAAATAAAACTAGACAGGGGAAATAGGCCCATAATTCCTCATGCATCTAACAACATAATAAAATTCATGAATGCAATTAACCAACAAACATTAAATTGAATTAAAAAATTACATAGTAGAATTAAACATAGAAACATAATAGTAAACTTATTTTTTGATGAGGAAACCAACTGCCTACATACAAAGGATGTTCCTCCCAACCATAGGCTTGTTGTTTGTTTTCTCTCAATAGAAAACCACTATTGAGTTAAGGTTATGAGTCCACAAGGAGGTTTGACCCTCTTGGCTTTCCACTCTCCACACTCGACAAACCAAAAACCCTCTTTTCCCTCAACTTTCAAAACCCAAGGAATGGGATCCCCTTTCTCTACCACGTAGTCCCTAAGGCCTTCCCACTTCCCTCCAGGGATCCAATACACACAGTTAGGAAACACTATATTACTTACATGCTTACAACATGTGTTATACGCGCACGACCCAAATTTTCATCATAAACTCATCCCTCTTGTTAACACTAATTTTTTTCATTAGAAAGAAAAAAAATTGTTAAATTTTTTTTGAATTTTGGTTAAAATTCTGAGTTTTTGAGCACTCTCGGACCTACATAAATTTTAGTTGGATTTATTAAAAATATGGGGTTTCCAATCTAATCTTGTACTCCAAGTATCAATTCAAACACTCCACAAGCGCCAACTAAATATGACCAACATCATTAGGCCATCGATAGTGCCCACACACAACGCGCTAAGAAGAAATCCCACTAGGATGTCCACGTGTCCATAGATTGCGCACAACACGTCGGTATGGTTTCTTGTCTCTTGGATATGTAAATGTTTTAAAGTTTTATTTCCAAGTACATGTGGGAAATTTTTCATTGCAAGCAAAGTAAAAATATTCAAGTATCAAGCGTGAGCCCTCCCCAAATGCCAATTATCAAGCAACAAATGCCAAGTGCTTATGGACAGATGCACTTAGTCGATCATGTGCTAGCTAAGTGATTAAGTGTCGAAGCATAAACCCATGTGGTTGTGACAATGTCCCAAGTCTTAGATTCAAATGCCAACTTAACTCATCTGTGACAGTTACATGTGGGAAAACTACTAGAATTAGAGAAAGCATAGCAATTTCAAGCAATGGATTTCTGGAGCATTTTCCAGGAAAATGAAGAGAAATTTCAATAAACCACGACATGTGGTTTTTCTAGAACGACCTCAATTAAGTGACTCATGAGAATATTGACAAAATTATGAGCAATTTGAGACATATTGTCGTTTCTCTAAGGGGTATTTGCCCAGATTTTGTGTGCATGGACAGATCCGCAAAATGCCAAATGAAAATGTAATTCCCAGTCAGTTTGGAAGTGCCAAACATTAATACAAATGGGGCTAAACTAATTTCAAAGATGGTTGATTTCACATAGGGGATATTGATGCAATTTTGATTTATGGTAAGAACTTTGAGTCATTTTTGGTAGTTGTGGTTGTACCAAACCGAGAGGAGGATTCCAAAATATTAAGGGAGATTGCATTCTATAACAATGGTCATAAAGACACTCAAAGACATGTCCATGAAGAAAAAAAGAGGTGTAAATACAAAGAGACAAAGGGTAATTTATGAAATAGAAATTCTGAAGCAAGATGATGGAACAAAGAAGAAACAAAGTCACAACCCTTTGATGTTTGGATTAATAGAACCTAGTA
Source organism: Picea glauca (assembly GCA_000966675.3). Classification (NCBI taxonomy): domain Eukaryota; kingdom Viridiplantae; phylum Streptophyta; class Pinopsida; order Pinales; family Pinaceae; genus Picea; species Picea glauca. The sequence goes on from JZKD02S1595391.1 coordinate 7,407, forward strand.
TTGAGAAGCCATTATCTACTTCACCTATACCAACATAAGAAAACACCATGGATATGTCATTTACAAATGTTGAGATATCTGAAAATGTGCCCAACAGTCATAGATTGTACATTGATCTTAATGAACCAACAATGGAATAAAAATCGTGGGAAGAAAAGGTTGAAACAGGAGAAACATCAAAGAGGAGGAGATCTGGAAATTCAAAAAAGATCATTAAGCATCTCAGAGAGCACAATAAACAATTGGAAACTTTTTTTCTAGACTATAGAAGAAAACAAATAAACTGATAGAGAAACACAACGATCTCTGTAAGTTTTCTAAAAGGATAAGGAAGAAAAATATTAAATTGTATTGGACTGGGATAGTGCTCGAGACTAAGTTGCTTCAGGAGAAGAATAAACAAAAAAATCCTATCCAAGGATGAAGAAAGTATGGGAATTTTGATTAAAATGCATGTTTCATTATTTTTTACTCTAGCTATAGAAAAACTATTCTTTTTGCAACACCCATGTTTTGGAATCTGTTAATGCATTACATAAATATGAAGGCCAGTTTTGTGACAGGTTCGAAGACCATGAACTGAAGAAGAAAGCAAGCTGAATATTCTCCCCTACATATTTTTCTCCAAGTTGTTATTCTAGATCACATTTAGTTGTGGATCAAAGGTTATGTTGGAGAAGTCAAAGATGTGATCCATGGAAGGAGGATCTTGACCTAGAAATCATGATTCTAGTTTTTATTATTCAATGTAAGTAGTTCAATGTTGTTATATTAAATTTGGATATATCGAATGTATGGTCATAAATGAACCTATTTTTTGGAATCTCAGATCCGATTTTGTATGTATTCCTTATCTATAAAAGGAGAATCAAAAGACATGGATAAGGGTTCAGTTTTTGGATTGAAAAGAAGAAGAAAGTACGGAAAATTGTTAGAAGAGATTAAATCCTGCAAGAATTTGTACTCAATGAATCAAACATCCCGATGGTCAGATTGTAAATCTATGTACTTCATTTTGCTTGTCTTATTTGAATATAATGGAAATTTTTGCAAAGCACTGATTTCTTCTAAATTCAACTTCGATTACAGTAAACATTTTGTTGCCAATTCCATGTCTTTGTAAGTTGTATCCAAATATTTGTTTCAGGTTTAAGATATTATTTTGAACTTGAAAATATTCCTGGCATAAGTGAACAAATTTTGACTTATGTTCTATGTTTCCTTTTCTTTTTCTCAGACATCCAATTGTTTATTTATCTATTACATCAATGTGGATTCCCTTGACTAAATGAAGTGTTGTTGATTATTTAAATTTGATTGAAAGATTGTGATCAGACCTATAACCTTCCAACCTATCCAAGCTACCTGATCCATAATTCAAAACAAACCAATTATTGTAATAAATGAGGTGCCCTAGCTTTGCCCTATAAAAATTTAGTGAAAACTTTAGGGATAACAATTAACATGGATGTTCTAATACACAATAGAGCCAGTGCTTTTTATAACACCCAGCTCCTTCTTGCCATCCCAAAAAAATGCTTCTAAAAAATCTCTCATGGCTACAACATGCATGGAGCTCTTTCCTAGAACCCAACTCTCCTCTTCCTGCCCAAAATTAGCATGTAAAACTATCCCCAAAAACCTACTCAAATTTCCTTTTCTCTCATGCAAGATTTGACTCTCACATTTACCAAAAAGTAGTTGTACTCAACCCATGTTGTCATAAATTAGTGAGAAGATGTTTTCCAACTACCGCTCTTACATTTTTTTTTTATCAGTAAACCAAGCTGGAGATTCTATTTACCAAAATGAGAAAATACATATCGATTTCCACTTGTTGTTGGTATGCCACTAGGGAAACTAGACAAACAACAATGGAACAATTATTTTGTCTATATAGTTTGTGCTAAATTTAGTAAGGAAATCAAAATATCAAAGTTTTGTAAGAAAAAATTAGACATTATAACCATCCTTATACAATTATCCCATTGATAATAGTTTATACTTTGTAGGGATTTCAAAATCCCCCCCATTCTACAAAAATAACAAGGAGAGAGGCAGCCTACCCCCTCATGGAGTTCTTGTTGTTGAGGCTTTCGAGAGTTAGTTTGTTGAGCCTCCTTCAGGTTTCCTTGAGCCTCCATACAATATTTGATGTCCTGAAGCTATTTTCAAACCTCTACCAATTGATCCATTATACCCCCCTTCTCCTCCTCACTATCTAGTAGCATCTTTCCCATAAAGGTTTTTAAATGCCAATATAACTCTATAGTTTTCAGATACTTTGTCTCTCTGAAATTTGAGTTCTCCATATCAAGGACCCAATTTTTTATATCAACATCAAGCTCCTAGTCATGAATCCCCTCACTATCAAGTCGAATTTCGATTTTGATGCAGTAGCATCACCAACTCATCAAGCGAGCCAGTGCGGAAGCAGAAGACAGCTGGACAACGCCAACACAAATTTTGAAAACACCTTGATATTGTTGCACAAACATTAATGTGTGGATTTAATGAAGCACACTTTGTATATTGTAATGGACCTTGAGCGGATAGCTCTCGTCCTTAGTAGATAGACGACATTTAATAGATTTAATGCAAGTAGATAGAAATTTAATTCTAGATTTGATAGCTTA
>JZKD02S1595392.1:0-10042 GCA_000966675.3 Picea glauca
GGTTGAGATCATCTCAAGTAAATCTCAACTCAAAACCCACTTTACTTAAGTTTCCATAGTTTCACTTTATGTCCCTTAATTCACCCACAAAATGAATTAATTGTCATTTTAGGCTAAAATGACCAAATTTCACTTTTGACTTAAATCTCGTAAGTCAAAGTGAAATTAGACATAAAATACATAGTACAAGGTACAAAGTACTTCCCACATGTCTTTAGAAGCTCACAAACACAAGGGGACCACTTTCCAAGGTACCCAAATCCCAACAAAAATTAGGTCTAGATACAAAGTCTTGAGGATCTCATAAAATCAGAGATCAAAAGTTTTTCCCAAGTTCGAGGTCCTCCAAAAAAGACAAAATCCCACATCATTGAGAAAAATCCAAATTTTGAAAACTCAACTCTGTATTCAAAGCCAGCACTTTGCACATAAAGTTCTTCACAAACTAGCAAAATAGAGTTGGATTGCACAAAAACACAATTTTATGTTCTTAAAACGATTTAAGAATTAGAGAATAGCTTAAATCCTGGAAAGCAATGGCTGACAGACCAATTAAACATATTCCATATAAATTCCAATGCATCAAATAGTTTCTTAGCAATATAAAAATGTTTGAAAGCATGTAACTAAAGAAGCCATCTCAAAGTCTATAAGTCATTTAGTACCTGATTATGCTGTGACATGGCAGCTTTTTCCTCTAGCTGCCAGTATAAAAAGAATAAAATCAGAAATGAACCACGAACTTAACCAGCTTGATATTTTCTTATCATGCAAAATGTTAGATAAAAGAAAGAATAATTTGAGGACCTTCAAATGCCTACGTTTCTATGCACAACCATTTACTATAATGAACAATCTAACCACGATTCCTTGCACCCAGATTTCCACAATATGGACCATGGTGAGTCATATGAATGACTGAATAGATTTGTATTGCAAATGCAAATAAATATATACTGGTATAAAACTGGTTCAATATAAAAAACACAGCAAATTCACGAGAAATTGATAGCTGATGAATTTCATGCATAACATATCAATAACACCCCCAAAGACAGCAAGTCGGAGAGGAAATGTATATAACATATCAATAATATTGCCAAAGATAGCCAACGGGACAAGGATACAGGCAGCCTCTGTCAAGAGTTAACTATGTCACTCCTTGATCCCAATTGGATCCTCGACCATTTAAAATGGAAAAGGTTAATTCTCTAGTTATTTTGTGCTTAAGAACCTTTGTTAATTTCCATGCTTGAAGCATGTATTTATGCCATGAGAGAAGTTCACAAATGCCATTGATATTGGCTATGGAAAAGAAAATGTGCAGAGATTTAGTCACATGGAGGTATGGACAGAAAGCATGCAGATCTTGTTGCTCAAAACTCCACACAAATAATGGGCAAAAGGTGAAAAAACAACTAAGGCAAAAGACATGTGGAGCTCTTGTTGTGTAGAGGTGGGTGCGAACTCCACACTCCGCAACGAAGACTATGGAATGTAAGGCACGCAGAGGTTCACCTGCGGAGCTTTAGACCAAAGGGAGGGGAGCTTGATGCTCCACGTCCTGCATAAGTTAACAAAGCAGAATGGAAAAGGCACCAAGCCATAAATCAAGAAGGGTACAAGAAAAAAGGTTAAAACTCGCAGAGACTAGGGTGTGTAAAGGAAAAGGTGGGAGTCAGAACTGAGTCTAATTTCGCACTCCACACAAAAGGAACAAGGAATGGGATAAAGCTCTGTGGAGCATGAAACATGCTTTGTTCCGCAGCAGATCTTCCACCTTATAACAGGGCTCCAGGAAAATATGTATAAAAAAACACGAGGAGCTAAGGGAAGAGATTACACAAAAAAATGCCAAGCTAAAACAAGAATTCACATAGAAACTCGAGCAAGAGATCACTACAAACATAAAGGACGAAATGAAACAAGGCATGGATAAATTGAAACAAGATATAACACGGGAAATCAAGAAACAACTTAGCATAAGCATAAAGGAAGAAATACAATTAGGCATGGAGAAATTAGACTAAATCCTCGAGGATAACGAACCCTCGACCAACACACACCCCCCAAATACAACTAATCCACAACCAAGTTTCCCAATTACAACCAATCCATAACTCACCATGTCCCCAAATGACTTACCAATCGTTAATATCAACCAACCACCACCTTATACAAATCAACCAATATAGGGTACCCGATGAGGGTAAAACTAGAGTTATCAAAATTTGATTGAGATGAAAAGCCAAGTGTGGCTTGGATTGACAAGGCAAAGGAATACTTTGAAATACATTAATGTTCAATTCGACGATGAAAATGTCAAATATGCCTCCATGTAGCTTGAGGGCAACGCATATAATTGGTACATGTGGTGGAAATCTGCGACTAGGGTGTGCTCCTATAGCTAGGATAGATCCAAAAACAATTTATTTAAAAGATTTCAAGGTATCAAAGAAAAGGTTTTTTTAAAAACTTACCAAAATACAACAAAAAGGTGATGTAGACAAATACACACATGAATGGGAAGTCTTACACCTCATATTGTATGAGGTTTCACCTTGTGATATTCATCACATCGATGGGGTTTACAACTGGTACCCAAGGAGCATTGGGATACATCTTCATGGAGCCTCTTCTCTTCTTGGCATTGGATTATTTGTCGAATATATTTGGTGGAGGAGATTCACTTCTCTATGGTGGACGGTCATGGTTGGTGGTCATCTTGTGGTTTACTGCTACTTTCATGCCTTTGCTTGATGATCACTCACTTGACATAAGGATGCTTGCTACTTCATGTGTCATATTTTTCTTGGTGCATCTTAGTGATCTTGCATGGTGATGTTATGTTATTGATGTCGCTAGGAGGGGGTGTTCTATATTGTCCTATTTATTTAATGTTTGGTGGGGGCATACTTGGCATTTGATGGAGTTAGTACATTTCTTATGTCTCTCTCCTATCGTGTTTGATACATTTTTCCTTGGTGGGATTGTCCTGCGTGATATAACATCGTAATATTAAACATCAACTAGGGGATATGTGTATTTAATGATGTAAGTACCCTTGTTGATGTGCATTTCCTAAGTTTGGGTTGGAGAGGGGTATTACATGTGTTTTCCTTGGTTATCTAGCCTTTTCCCAAGGCTTATTGATGTAATGTTGATGTATTGGTTCCTTGGTGGTGTTGTGCCCTAAGTTCAAGCCTAAGTTGAACCTTATAATTTTTTGATTGGGGTTTATTTTGACTATGGTGGGGTTTTACTAGGAAGAACTTTTATTTACCTGGTACAACACTCTGATGGAGCACACCCCTTCACTAGCACACATGTTGAGATTGATCACCATATTTTGTTATTATTTTGTTTGAGTGGAGGGGCCATCCCCTTGGTCTTGGAGTTTGTTGGACTGCACGTGGATCTATGACATGGAGGAGCATTATCTTATCATTTGTTGGAGGTGGAGACACTTCTCTAGGGTGCACCTATATGGAGTTAGTCGAGGATGAATATTTATTATTGTTGACTCCTTCCGCGCACATTGCTAGAGGGTTGTTATGCATAAGAGAATGTGTTGAGTTACTTATGAGGGCGCCCTTGCCCTAGTTGCCATCCTTGACACATGGTCAAAACCCTAGGTGTTTCACATGATGGAGGTTATCTTGGGTCCACACATGTTATTTTAAGGTCGTGGTTGCACATTTATGGAGGGCATACCATTTGGAGGCCATTATTTTATTAGTTGGGTCAAAACCCTAATTCGTCCACCTTGAGGAGTTTATTGGAGCTTTTATTGTACATATTGGAGGTAGTTCCACATTGGAGAAAGAGGTCACCGTCATAAGGAATCTTTCTATTTTGAGAGGATGTTGAAGGTCCCAAGACCTTTGACTTGTCATGCATGTGGAGCGCTCCATCTATTTGGCACCCTTGCACACTTGTCTATGTATTTTGGTGGTGCAACCTACTTCATTGAGGAGGATAATAAATGCACACATATTCATGCACCTTGTGGACCACATTTGCTATTTTGAGGAGGTAGTTGAGGAGTGCTCTCCTAGAGGAAGTATTATATTATTTTATTATCTCATGCATCTTGGAGGGCACACTTGGAGAGTTTTTCTAGGTGGACCTTGAGCACATTCTCCTATGTCAAGGAATATTTTATTTGTATTTTGCATGCATGCATCTTGGACGGTGCATTGTATGTGAACCTTTTAGCATCTTGACATGGTCAAAGACTCAAAGCTTATCTTTAGAGATGCACCTTCTCTCTTGGAGGTTCATCTTGAACACTACTTCGCATTTTAGGATGGAGCAACCTCTTTTGAAGAAATTAGAGGCCACATGATCCACTTGACATGGTCACCCATGATGGGGATAGATTTAACTACTCCATTATTTTATTATTTCTTTGACTTGTCATGGAGTTAGCTGGAAAATATTGTATTTTCTTGTGAGAGAGATGCAACTACCTTCATATAAAGGAGCTCTCTCCATTTCATTTTGAATTGAGGATTAAGAGTATGGAGAGATTGAGAAGTGATACGAGAATGAGCTTGGAGATGATGTATTTTATAATTTCAAAGAGCTCCACTATATACCAAGCTTGAAGACTAATGAAGAAGTGAGGAATTGCTTTATTTTGTTGTATGATTATGTATATGCTTTTCAACTGTTGTTAATGTTTTGTAGAGACTTCTTGCTATCATTCTAATTTTGAAGGCCTAATAATGAACACACAATTCACTTAGGAGTAAAGCAAGGTGAAGGAGGTTCTCCCTCTTGTTTTATTTGTTATTTTATTTCTGCAATTATTTTCCATCTTTGATCAAATTAAGTTGCAGATTGGAAGTACAAGTCAGCCATATAACAGCACCTTCATATTAGGATTGATGAGTGCACAATCAAATGATGGAGGTATCAAACTAGTGAGTTTTTAGTGCGCTAATCGTCTTGGAATACGTGCAGATTTGATAAGTAGGTGGCAGCATCATTCAATAGGGACAACCCCCTGAGACTGGAATATTACCAGTCCAAACGGAGAGGCCTTCCAACTGTGACAAGGATTGGTTTGCCTACAGTTGTTGGGCAAGTTTGCTTGTGCAGGTTTGCGTGATAACAGGCTGCGTGCCAAACTCCATATTAATTTTCTGCATTGGTTTCCATGTCATTGTCAGCCTCTAAACAGTGAGTTTACAGCTAGCTGTAAATTCTGTTTCGCTGCTTTATTCACACATTCTTCGTAGCGTAATTCCATTAGACTTCATCCTCTGTATTATAGGTAAATATTGCATCATTTTCCATGTGAATTTTTAGTCAATTAATCACTTACTGCTTGCTGTTCTTTCCATCCATACGAACAGATTTGTCTAGGACAGCAAGCTGGTAGTTTGACTTAGGGGTCATTGACTGTTTATTGCATTGTAGTTTGACTCCTAAAATCATCTGGGGATTCCCCCTGCAGTTAGCAAGCACTAACCCGAGGTGCAGGGAAAATGTACACAGTGACTGTACTATTTCTAGTTACTTTGGAACCAGACAGTTTCAAGTGATAACAGGCACAATCTATTCAACCCAGGGACGGGGAATTGTTTTAGCAAGAGTCAATTTAGCAGTGGCAGCGAGGGAGAACATATTGGTAATGTCACACTGGAGTCAATTCAGCAGTGGGGAATCGGGACAATGTTTCATGGTGAGTTTATTTAATATATTTATGTTATATAACTAAATTGCATACATTAAAATTTAAATAAATACAAAACATTTCTATATAAATATTAAAATGAGTCAATTTTGTCTAGTTCGGGTGGTTAAGAGGAAAAATTGTTATCCTCCCTGCCCGGATTCAAATCCTGCTTGTGACATGGTTTGGTCTTCATGAGCATATTGTTGTTTGGGGCTGGCTAGGTACCAGCAATCTCATTCTTGCTTATGGGCTTGAGGGCGGGACAAGAAGTTACATTGCAAAAAAATATTAAAATATGTAACGGTGCAAGAATTTGAATTGGAATGGAGTTCACCAAACTTAGTGAGCTTCATCACATGTTTGTATACAACCTGAGTGGGCCTAACAGTTAAGAACATGTGTTTCCTCGTAAGAGGTCACAAGTTCAAATCCAGAGGAGGGTAGGGTATGTATACCTCCGTAGACTTTACCAGTCAAATCACTGGGCGGAGGGGGTCCCTTGTCCCACAAACAAGGGGGTCTCATACAACAATTTGGTGTCTGGCTTAGCCGTGACCTTAAAAATAGATTATTATTATTATTATCATTTTGAATCTCAAGAATGAAAAACAGCAAACATGGTGACTTGGCTTGAAAGTACAGCAAGTAATAATAGCAGAATAAAGTGTCTAGTGCCTCTCCTCCTCAAAGGAAAAAACACATTGGCATAGTAACAAATAAAAGTGGGGTTAAATCCAGAATGGGCAAACCCTCAACAATGAAGTAGAGTGTAGCCCCATAAAGGAAGACAGACAGCAAGTGATACCATAATGGAGAAAGCAAATCAACCAAATGACAAGCAGAAAGCTGAAGACAGAATGGTCTTTAGTCAGTGTATGAATTACAGGGGGGCTTTATTCGCTATAACCATTAATAATAAAAGGGATGTGTGAAGTCTGGCAAGAAAGAAGGCATTGACAATACACTAGTTAAGCATCATAGGCAAGATATGAAGTAGAGTGTAGCCCCATAAAGGAAGACAGACAGCAAGTGATACCACAATGGAGAAAGCAAATCAACCAAATGACAAGCAGAAAGCTGAAGACAGAATGGTCTTTAGTCAGTGTATGAACTACAGGGGGGCTATATTCGCTATAACCATTAATAATAAAAGGGATGTGTGAAGTCTGGCAAGAAAGAAGGCATTGAGAATACTCTAGTTAAGCATCATAGGCAAGGTATGACCTAAAACAGACATGCAGACTTCTAGCATTTTATTAAATCTTAATAACTGGAGTTGCTGATTATGATTTTGGAGAAATAACTTATAAATAGGCAACTAGAAGCAGCAAGTTATCCATAAGATGAAAATGATTTGTGGTCAAGAGACAGTCCTTAGGGAACAAATTAAAAGCCTCAGTTGATCTTTTCTTGATGAAGTTATGCTTAGCCTTAATTCAGGTCTTAAAGCATGACATTTATACAGAAGGAAAGCAGCTCAAAAATGTTTGAAGGTGAAAGCCCAATTTCCTATAAGATTACTACAAAAGAACATGACATTCTCAGCAAGTATACATTGCCCACGCTTGTAAAGTAACACACCCCCTCTTGCAGTAACATATTCCTCTTCTGACCACTCACAAACAACTTTCCAATTTCTCAAAACCATGACAACAAAAGAAATTTGCCAACACAAGTAGCACCATTTTTTAACAAGAATGACAATACAACGATACAACAAATGGCTACAAATTTAAGCAGATATCTTGACATGACTTTAAGCCTTAAATAAAGAAATAAAGCGAAGTGCAAAAAATAATAATCATAAGTTCGTAGATTCATATAAAACAGGTAATTTGTGGGCCTATCATCCAAAGTCCATTTTCACCTCACTAAGGCGCTGCATAAGTTGGTCCATTGCAGCATTCTGACCCTCTTGCGCAGCTTTCCTTGCAGCCGCTATTTCTTCAATATCCTGAACTCATACAAGAATATTAGAAATTCAGTTAATCCGATAACTCCTATTTAAAAGTATTGCTGTTGTCACATCATTAATGAATACATGAAATAGATGTCTTGTGGTATGTGGTAAACCTAGACATGTCGCATGCTTCCAAAAAAAAAATCCAACACTGCAAAATGTGTGTGCGATACCAGGTATCATCCACATCAAAAAAAACTTCATGCGTACCTTTGTCTTGTCCTCGATATCTTTCTCTGCTCGGGTCAAGGCAACACGTGTCTTTTCCAGTTCATTAGATATCCTAAATATTTAACTGCAGAGTTAATGAATGCAAGGGAACAGATTTTAAAAGAAAACAAGCAGTGGTGTAAATTTCATTATTTGGAAATTCAAAGCTATCAGCAAGACGTTTATTTCTACTAAAATACGAATTTATAATGCAGTGAAAGGATGATATAACACGCAGATATAGCAAGAGGCAATGGATTTTGGGCATAGGAGGACCCAATGTTCAAACTTTAAAAATGACTTCTTTATAGAATACTATTGGAGAAAATCTTTAAGACCTATTTTAGTAGCAATGCAACCTACTTCATTCTATCTGTAATTGGTGATACATACACTTTAGTGGACAACTAGAGTGAGGAGATAAAAGATTGTCATCAAAAAAACTTCTATGTGACCAAAATTTGCACGGTAGATCTCAATTTATCATTCCATTGCTTGTGGTAATTAGTGTAACAAAAAGCCTGTCTTTTTAGCCCCAACATGGTACTCGCCAGAGACTGTTGTAGTCACGGTTAATACCTTAAATGTGGTACAATCTTAAAATCCAAAGTCAATCCAATATATAACCCCTCTACTTGTTTTTAATGAGGGAAACTTTTATTAAACTAAACAAGCATTACAAAATTGCATTCTAATACCGCCTCTGTCCTTACTATTGAGCCTCGTTCAGCACTAGAATAAGACGTTTTTAACATCACTGACTACATATAAGACCATAGTTTCGAGACTAAAGACAAAAAACCTTAAACCAATATTATTAGAAAATTCAAAATTATGATGTTTATAATGGCAACCCCATTAAGGCAGTAAGCTTCTCCTCTAAGTTCTACAAGTCTTGTTGAGCATTATCAGTGGAAGCACCACTTAGGGGCAACATAGGACCCTGAGAGAAGAAAGGGTAGCATCATCATCTGTAATCGAGTGCCTTATCAGCTTAATCACTTCCAGCGACCTATCCACCACACACTAGTGCCAGAATGGTTGTTGCATGCTCATATACAGCCTGCAAGAGAGAGCAACATCAGTCCATGAGAGGAGAAAGGGGTGTCTCCTCGTCCATAATCAAGTGCCTTATTTGCTGAAGCACTTCGAACAACCTCTCCACCACACTGTAGTTTGTCGCATGTTCATTTACAGCCTGCAAGTAAAATTTAGGAAACAAATTGATTCTGTGCCCTTATGAATATGTTTCTCATGCCTCCTTGACATGTGACATTGTTCCAATTGATTCCATAATTCTAATGCCATTTCATCCACAATAGCAAACTCCACTCATTTCATCGTCATTTTCCATTTCTCACATTATGCATGAACTATTATTGTGCACTTCACAGCTCTTAGGCACTATTAAGAACAGTGACCTTTTATTGAAGCATTGAACCACATCTATGACAACCTTTTTGTAGCATACCATGAGGACACATCCCCAGGGGTGGGGGGATATCCCCTGCATTTCTCGCATCATGCGAACAGGGGGACAGTAGGAAATGCCCCTTGTCATCATCGAGATTTAAGTGATTGCTCGAGGACGTCCTTTGTCAGGAGGATGCCAAGATCTCCTTCAAAACCCAGGAGGGACATCCAGATGTCTCTTACATTTGGTGAGGGCAGGGCGGGGAGGTGGGGGGAATTTTCCCAATTACAAACAAAAAATGTTTATTTTTGTCTTTTTCTATTGTGGGAGAGTTGTGCTATTTTTTAAAATCCATCTTCATATGAAAGCCCTTTAATAGTTTATTTTACTATAGACTTCAATAAGCCACTTAGTCAATGTGCAATGTAGCCTAAGTGTTGAAATTAGTGCAGATGCAAGAGCCATTCTCCGGGAAGATGGCATAAGACCCTAGCTGAGATCTAGGGCCCCCAGTACACTCCTAGGGTTCTTGGTTTGGGACCAAGTAGTTTGAGCCATGGCAAAAGACCCTAGTGAGGGCCCCTAGTGTATTATTGGGGTTCTTGGTCAAGGACCAAGCAATAAGTCCCTAGATGTGTTCTAGGGCCCCTGGAAGTTTTCCAGGGAATCCTTGCTCGGTGCTTGGATTGATCCTTGGATGTGTTCCTTGGTGGTTGATGATGTAAGTTCCTAGATGTGTTCTAGGGCCCCTGGATGTGTTCCAGGGAATCCT
>JZKD02S1595393.1:0-10042 GCA_000966675.3 Picea glauca
CTACGCATTCTTCCATCTATTTCCATGATCTACTTGATCTAGTCTTCCTCGATCATGATTGGATCCAAGGCCTCATCCTTTCCTTTATCCATATCATCCTCTATTTCTCTGTCACTTTTCAGTGCTTCCCCCATTCCCCCATGCACCCAGGGAAGTTAAGTTGTTTGATGCCATTGTCATTACACCTTTGCTATACAATAGCATATTGATGGAAGTATATAATGATCTTATATACCTACCTCTAGTTCCCTTCAGGAACTCTTGATCTGCTACACTATAAGACTTCATAGTATCTACTGCAAATTCTATGATAAATCCTGCAACAATGTTATCTAACCAAAAATCTACTACGTGTGTAAATTTATTCTCAACTTGTTGTAACTGCGCAATCTCCACAGAATTCCACTCTAGCTTTCTTATCCGATTTTTAGGGTGGTTTTATTTAAACCTCAATATCCATTCCTACAACACATGCAAGAAATCACGGAAAAACACTTCATGCAGGTCGCTAAATACATACTTGTCCAAATATTTGTGTAGTGTTAACTTCGGGTTTTTGTTATCTTTCTGTACAAATTCTAGCTCCTTTTTTTTCAAAAAACTCTCGATCTCTGCCTTCTTTGGGTTCCATGGTCTAAACATCCTCTTTCATAATCTCATTCTTTTTAACATTTCCTTGTCAGATATGACATTCTTTTCATGATTCTTCAACAAATCTCATTCACTCAATCCCATTTTGTTCTAGCCGGAAACAAAACCATTTGTTGGTTATTTAAACTATTCATACTACCTTTCTTGGGCTGACCTAGGTTTAGGTCTACCATGGTTTCCAACAAAACCCCTTTAAAACTATCGGCCCCTCTGGTAAATGAAAATGAAGCACAATACATAGAGTTCATCGCCTAGTCTCACCCGAGATAGTTCTATTGGTGGTTGCAATGCTCAGGTGTTTGCAGCTTGGGAATGAGTGGGGATTTGGGATTAGACTCTGTTATCTTCATTTGTTACTTTAACATTTATCTTATATTGAATACCCTGTCATTCTTATTCATGCATGTAAAATAATAGATATAACTAGTCATTCACGCATTTTTCTAACATCTAATCATTGACAGTAAAGGAAATAAACAATATTTAATCACATAACACATGATCTACCGTGGTTCACCCCTCATGGGCTACGTCCACAAAGATTTGGTTTCTCTTCTCTTTTATTATGGTGTTTCCAAACCTACACCGCATCGCACATTACAACTCTTCGTCAAACAAGTTGAGTTCTACAATGAGGCGGAATAGATCACACCAGTCTCCTCAACCTGTGATCTAACCCTCAATATTTACCTTATTTCCTCACATCAACTCAATAACTTACAAAACATATCATATTTTTCAATCATTCTGTCTTCGAATGACATAGTAACAATGACCAACTAAAAAGGAACCCCCGACCTAGACCTCCTAGGTATCTACTTATAGATGTTTTTGGCTTACCATCCATTACATCTTCTTATCAAAACCCTAACCCTATCATGGCTAGGTCTTCCTGCATGCATGCCTCGTATGCTTTCCTCTTCTACATGCGCATATGTCTTGCACGTGCCTCTTTTCCTACATGTGCATCTGCCTTACACATGTTGCTTTTCCTGCATGTGCATCTATCTTGCACGTGTTTCTTTTCCTGCAAAACTAGGTCTGTGCCCAACATTGCACGAAGTTATTTTGTTGGAATTTTCCTTAGAAGTTCCATCAAAGAAAGTATATATTTATTTGAATTTTGATTTTTTCAAACAATAAAAATTTTGAGGTTTGAATATTTTTTAATATCTTCATTTTTTGTTAAATAAAATACAATTTAAGATAAATATTTACTATTATATGTCACCAACTTTTTGATATCTCAATTAATTCTTAGTAATTCAAAGGTTAACATAAACATATTTTAATACAATACAACATAAATGTGCTATAATAAACAATAAATATGACAATAAAAATATATCAAAACCACATATTATGCTTGTATATTTAATGTATTTTCAATATGGTGGTTGTAAATGGTTGTTAAATTTTCATATCCAACAAAATTAAAAAATGAAAAAAAAAAAACATAATCGTCCATCATAGATACCCATAATAAAATTACACATCCACAATATACATTTAAAAACAAATAATTTACAAGTCAATATTCATTACCATCACCTTGATTATCTTCATCACTTGGAATTGTAACATTGTTGTTCTAAAAAATATGTTGAGATCTATGTCTCAGTACGAACCACCAATCCTCATTCAACACATCCGAGTAAAAAAAAACTTGGTTGCAATGTTTTGGGAAAACATAAGGGTCCTTACTTTCAACCCACATTTTTTTAGAATTAATACATATTATCCCACTATCATGATCTTCATTTACATTTCTTTGATCAAAGGTATCCCACCACTTGCAACAAAAAATAACCCATTGAAATGATGAGAAGTCCACTTGCATGATCTCTTATATCTTTCCAATGTAACATAGCTTCCCCTCTATTAGGTTTTCATCACGATGGTTAGCATGACTAGATTGGTAGAACTCTACCTCCACTATTAGGATCTGATCCTCACCCCTCTCCATGGATATGTTTTCTATTTAATAAATACCGACATTAGTTAATAATGCCTAATAAATAAAGAAGAGTAAGTCAATGTAAGAATACCTAATAGAAGCTTCCACTTATAGAAATATCTCCCTCTAGAAGTTTCCTTAGAAGGTGAAATTAGTTTAAATAAGAGTAGAAGGCATGGGATATTTTGTCTTGGATATTATTTTAATAGAGATCTGCTTTGTTGGAGGCTTCCCCCTCAAAAAGGCAAGTGAACATTGCTATCATAATAAATTTTCTCTTCATGGTGATTATTCTAGTGTCATTTTGGTGTTCATCTGATATTTTTTTGGATATATCATTATTATTCTGTCATTTCTTACTATATGTTTTATGTTCTACATTGGGTTGTGAAATTACTACATATTTTGTCCTGTTAAGAATTTGGACATTCTATCTCTACAGTATTATTCAGTTCAGAGTATAACTCCACAGGAGTTAAAAAAAAATGGGTCTTTCAACACCATTATTTGTGACCTATCTCATTGCATTCCTCTCTTCATTCTAATTGCAGTGGTACCCTTCAATTTGAAGCCTTTTTTTTGCAGGCCCAACCCCCTCTGGGACACCTTTCTTGAGACCTATCCCATTGGATTCCCCTCTTTGTCCTGATCATCGGGGTACCTATCATTTTAATCCCATTTTTCCATCCCACACCTTTGTTTCTACCTAATCCTTTACCATTCCTACCACTCGCTATTAGTCCCAAGAAACCTTGGAGTATAAAGTGTCCCACCTGGAACAACACATAGACGAAAACATATCTTCCCTCTACAATGAATTCGCCACAACCCTTGACCAACAATACACAAAATTGGTGCAACTCTTCAGGGGTAAGAATGTTGATCCAAAGGCCCAAAGGGGTTGGATCCAATGGTGGAAAGCAAGGAGTTTTTCACCGTTGGGCAAGGTTCAATTCCCATGAGGGCCTAACCTGAAGACATTACGGCACCTTGAGGTAGTGGTCGAATGTTTATTTTCACCTAGATATATTATATTAAAAATGATATCATGACCCATGCACACATAAGTGGATCAAATCACACCCCCATGTCCTTCAATATTTTAGCCCGCAGGGGTGTAGATCAATTGGCATGTGTCATGTAAATGGAAGAAAATATGTAAAGGAGGTCTCAAGTTTGATTCTCACCCTGCTTTACTTGTGATCCATGCTTGTGAGATGTGTGGCCCACCTAAGGGTATAGTGGTAGCAGACAGGTATCAACCACGTGTCACACGAGTATGAGAACTGCGAGTTGTCGATTCCCCCAGTATATATATATATATATATATATATATATATATATATATATATATATATATATATATATATTGAGCCAGACCCAGAATAAATTCATTATTTTAATTATGAACATACCCAGTCCTCCCTCTCCCCTTGGGGTTCTCCACCTTCTTGGAGTAAGGTGCCCAAATTTGGCATGCATAAATTTGATGGTTCCAACCCAACTGGGTGTGTTTCTCAATTGGAAAAATACTTCTCCCTTCATGATATTCGATATGATGAAACCAAACTCCATGTAGGGGTTTTTTACTTGGATCAAGAATTTTGGCAGTGGTGGTAGTGGCATCAGAAAGTTTATCCAGGACCTCCCAATTGGAATATGGTATTCAAATTTGTTTGTGCTTGTTTTGATAGGGAATCAAATTTTTTGGGCCGACTCACTATGTTGTGCCAAACTGGATATTTCATAGACTTCATCATGACATTTGAATAGTTGGATATCCATACCGAGGGCTTATCTGATGAATTTTACCTTGAATGTTTTATCAGTGGTTTAAAAGAAGCTATCAAGGCTCATGTGACCATCCATCATCCTATTACCTGGATGCAGGCATGTCAATTAGCCAAGGAAGCATAGACCATCCTCCAGGTGCTATCCATGAAGTCTCCATTTACCAATCATCCTCACCCAGGGGATACCCCTGCTCCAACCCAAACTTTGAAGGTCCAAAAGGTCTCTCTGATTCAAATGGTGGAACGTCGCAAGCAAGGACTTTTCTACTATCGTGATAAAAAGTATGCACCAGGGCATAAATGTAGAGAACAAAATATCTTCTAGATTGATGCCCCAGGTTCCTATTCCTATGATGACATCCCATCCAATGAGGTTTCATACCAAGAGGCGGCTCAACCAAGTGATCTTGTCGAATATCTAGTGGTCACGTCAATGGAATCCATGGAACCGATCATCTCGCTTCACGCACTCTCAAGTATTTCGGCCCCACAAAAATTGAATATCAAGGGATACATTAAACATAGGTTGGTTGTGGTATTGATTGATAGTGGTAGCACCCATAATTTTATTCATCGCAAACTCGCTGATGAGATCCATTGTTTTTTCTGTGTTGTTTCTAATTTTCAAATCCTTATTGTTAATGGTGGTACTATGAAGTCTGGGGGTTGCTGTGAGAATGTCAAACTCCAAATAGGTGATTACCATCTGAAAAAACTCACACATTCTCTATTTCCATGGGTGGTTTTGATATTGTATTAGTTGTGGAATGGCATCTCACTTTCGAGACGATCACAATGGATTATCAATAATTATATATGATATTCGCCCAAGAATCTCACCCCTATACTCCCAGGGGTCTCCAAGTGGGCTCTCCTGAAATCATCAGCTCTCATATGATGGAAAAAATCTTCAATAAATTCCACCATGGTGTGATTGCTCAATTTAATGCCAGCTAGGTCACTGAAAATGACTCTCAGGTAGTTCCTCCTAGTCAGAAACTCATCTTGGACAAGTACCCCAATATCTTTGAGATTCCTACAGACTTACCTCCTTCTAGGGGTGATCATGATCATAGCATCACTCTCCTTCCAGAAAACCAACCCCACAATTTGTGTCCCTACATATATCCCTTTCTCATATAAATGAAATAGAAAGGATGGTACATGAATTATTGGAGGTGAGGTAATTTTCCCTAGTACTATCCCATATTTTTCACCAGTGGTGATGGTTTTAAAGAAAGAAGGTACTTGGTACATGTGCCCTGAATAAACTAATCATCAAACACAAATTTCCCTTTCCTGTCATTGATGATTTGTTGGATGAACTATAAGGTTCCTATGTATTCACCAAATTATACCTTTGCTCCGGTTATCACCAAATTTGGATGAAGGAGGAAGACATTCTGAACACTGATTTCAAAACTCGTGAGGGACATTATGAATTCTTGGTCATGCCTTTTGGCCTTTGCAATTCTCCATCCACCTTCCAAAGTCTCATGAATAAACTATTGAAACCTTGTCATTGGAAGTTTGTCTTGGTTTTCTTTGACGACATCCTCATTTATAGCCGCACCTGGGATAGCCATATTCTTCATGTGGACAAAGTCCTTCACTTGCTTCAGGAAAACCAATTGTTTTTCAAAAATACCAAATATTCATTTGGCACCAAAGAAGTGGAATAATTGGGGCACATTATCAGCAGATATGGGGTAAAAGTGGACCCCGAAAATATACAAGCTATGTGAGAATGGTCACGACCAACAACCTTAAAGATACTAAGGAGTTTTCTTGGTCTTACAGGATATTACAGGAAATTTTTCAACCATTATGGAAAAATTGCTAAGCCCTTGACTGACCTCCTTAAGAAGATTTCATTTCATTGGACCCTTGTTGTTGAGAAAGCCTTCACAAAATTAAAGAAGGCCATGTGCACCACCCCTGCCCAAATCCTGACTTCAAAAAAACCTTTGTGGTGGAATCCGATGCTTCAGGCATGGGTATAGGTGTAGTGATTACCCAATATGGTCCACCCTTTCATTTACTAGCCAAGCGTTGAGTGGTCACAATTTGGGCTAATCTATGTATGAAAACGAAATTATGGCCATTCTCCATGTGGTGAAAACCTAGTTACCATATCTCTTGGGACATCATTTTCATATTAAAAAAGATCACCATAGCCTAATATATTTTTTGGATCAGTGACTATCATCCCATAACAAAATAAGTGGCTGACAAAAATGTTGGGTTATGATAATGAAATCATATATAAAAAGGGAAAATATAACATAATAGCAGATGCATTTTCAAGACAACATGAAGAGGGAATATCCCTCTTTGGTTTATCCTTACCAGTCCCTGATTGGATTGAATAATTGTGCCAAGAGTGGTTAATGCACCAGAATACCTCCAAATTAATTCAATGTCTTTAGGAGGACCCTAATCCTCCCACTGACTACACTTGGTAGGATAATATTATTTGATATAAGGATCGTCTAGTTCTCTCACCCTCCTCAGAACTCAATCCTAGGCTCTTAAATGAGTTTCACTCCTCAACTATAGTGGGTTATTTGGGCTTCCAAAATACATATGCTCGTGCTCGTCATTCTTTTTTTTGGGAAGGCATGAAGAAGTATATAATTCAATTTGTCAAATAATGTGAGGTGTGCCAACGTAATAAAGTTGAAACTGTCAATTCTACAAGATTCCTACAACCATTACACATTCCATATTATCCGTGGACATAAATATCCATGGATTTTATAATGGGCCTTCCTAAATTTGTGAACAAGTCTATCATCATGGTGGTGGTTGATCACCTCTCCAAGTATGCTCATTTTTGTCCCTTACCTCACCTTTTCATACAAACACTCGTAAAACAAGTCTTCCTTGATCATATTTTCAAGCTACATGGCATGCCAACCTCTATTGTCTCTGATCTTGACCCCACTTTCACTAGCACATTTTTCTGAGCATTGTTTAAATTGCAGGGCACCCAACTAAACATGAGCACAAATTATCACCCCCAGTCTGATGACCAAACAGAAGTAGTCAACAAATGTTTGGAAACCTAATTGCATTGTTTTTATTCATAAAACAACACCAGTGGGTGCAGTGGATTCCCTTAAAAGAATGGTGGTACAATACTTCCTATCATACAACCACTAAAATGACCCCATATGAAGTGGTGTATGACCAAAGGCCACCAAAAATCACTACATATATTCCTGGCACATTCAAGGTCCAATCTATTGATACAATGTTGCAAGGTTGTGTAGCCACTCTAGAAGCTCTGAAGGATAACCTCAACATGGCCCAAAATCACATGAAGCAACAACAATACCAGCATCGTTCAGAAAGGGTTTTCAGGAAGGTGATCAGGTGTTTCTTAGGATGCAACCTTACAAGAAAACATCTCTCAAAGCTTGGGGACATCAAAAATTGGCACCTAAGTTTTATGGACCCTAACATATCATCAAGAATACTAGTTCTATGGATTACAAATTGTCCCTTCCTACTACTTCCAAAATCCATTCAGTGTCCATGTTTCATGTCTAAAGAAAGTAGTGGGATAGAATTGCAGAGTCCAAACCATCCTACCAGAATTAGATGAATAAGGTTCCCTGTGGCTCCAACCAAAAGCAGTCCTCAATAATTGTGAACGTCAGCTACGTGGCTTCACTATAAAGGAAGTTTTTATAAGTGGAAGGACACAACACTAGAGGATGTGACCTAGGAACCTACGACCATACTTTAGCAGTTTTCGCACCTGCAACCTTAAGGAAAAGGCTTCTTTTGAAGGAGGGGGGCATGTTAATATCTAATCCTAACCCCTCTCCATGGGTAATTAGTTAGTAGGATATGTTTTCTATTTAATAAAGGTATACATTAGCTAATAAGGCCTAATAAATAAACAAGAATAAGCCAATGTAAGAATACTTAATAGAAGCTTCGCTTCTAGAAAGATCTTCCTCTAGAAGTTTTCTTAGAAGGTAGAATTAGTATAAATAAGAGTAGGAAGCATGGGATATTTTGTATTGGATATTATTGTAATAGATATTTTCTCTATTGGAGGATCCCCCCTCGAAGAGGCAAGTAAACAATGATATCATAATAAATTTTCTCTTCCTGGTAATTATTTTGGTGTTATTCTTGTGTTCTTCTAATATTTTTCTGGATATATCTTTATTATTCTATCATTGCTTGCTAGAAATTTTTTGTTTTGCATAACATATTGTATCATAAATATTCTATCCAATCCACAATATTGTGTTATGTGTCCATCATCATCATACTTAGTGAAAAACTTATGTATATATGCCCGCATAGATGGGAAAAAATGTACCTGTAAAAAATCGAACAAAGGACGGTGTCATATGTATAATAACCAAAGAATTAATAAAAACATAATACGTGCTGCAATTAAAATGTGAAATATTATAAATAGAGCATGGTACTCAGAGAGTTTATTATAGAGTTGTTGCACCCGATCCCTATGTTTAGTGCATCCAGTTCTTCTCCATGTGGGTTATGACCAAACACTGCATATTTCTCTTGTATCTGGTCAACCACCCAATTTTTGGTACATATTTGTGCCATATTTTCTTTAAATGATCAGGACAAGGCATGTTTCTACCATTCAACCATCTAAATTATTTCCTATCACTGTCCCATTTCCTTCTTTTCTCTTCATATAACGTGACTCATGGTCGTGTTGCCTCCGCATTGTAAAGAATGAATTTGTTGATGGCATCCATTACTAAATTCGATGATGTATACAATGATTCAAAATGAATAGCATGAGATCAAATATATATTATCAAATTAAAGAACAAACTTATTGATGGCATCACAATTTATAAATTTTCCAATGTATAAAAGAATTCAAAACAAATAGCATGAGATGAAATATATATTATGAACTTCAATGTAAACAATTTCTTTGTACTAAATTGACAAAATATAACCGACTTACTCTTTATCAAGCTCCTTTTTCCATTTGTTTGGAGTAGCTCCACTTCCCTTTTGTCCTCATCTTGATGGTCGTCCTAAATGACTAACCTTGTTATGTTGTCAATTTTTATTGATGTACTCATTGGCATAATAGAATGACTAGTATATTCTGTACCCCTATGCCATAGAACCCTTTAGTTTTTCTCTTTGTCGAACAAACCCCTTCAATTTTTTCATGTACCTCTCTAATAAGAACAACCAATGACATGAGAGCACCCCAACTAATTCAACCTCATCAGGTAGATGAATTAGAATATGGACTTTCAAGTCCATAAAAATCGTGGGAATTTCCTTCTCAAACATACAAAAAATATCAGATATCTCTCAATGATATCGTGGAATGCTATCCATATGAATCTCCCTTGATGTGATCCAATGTACAAATGTAGATAATTTTTATATGGAACTTCCTAAGTCCTGGGGGAAATCATGGTTCACAAAAAATTTTGGGTTGGTGTTTTGAATATTTTTTCCAATGGCCAAATCCTGTTTGCATATGACATTGTATATTCTATGCTCTCATTTAGCCATTTTAAAGGTATTATCAAGCTTTATACATCAATTCACCATGGAATCACACAAGGTATGTATAATCATCGTTTTTGCAACGATTTTGCGATTAATTCATCTC
>JZKD02S1595394.1:0-10042 GCA_000966675.3 Picea glauca
TTTATTTCCCAGCCTCTTCCATAGATTCCTCCAAAAGTGTCCTACAAACTTAGTGTCCTTGTCTGAAACTATGCTTCTGGGCAATCCATGTAATCTCACAACTTCTTTGAAAAACAAATCGGCTATGTGTGTAGCATCATTTTTTTTCTAGCATGGTATGAAATGTGCCATCTTGGAAAATCTATCGACCACAACAAATATGGAATCACTTCCCTTCTGATTTCTAGGTAATCCCAATACAAAATCCATACTAATTGCATCCCAAGGCCTTTCTGGAATAGGTAATGGTTGATACAACCTAGTGTTCTGTCTCTTCCCTTTTGCATGTTGACAAATCTTACATCGGTCTTCAAATTTCTTCACATCTACCCTCATACCTGGCCAATAATACAAACTACTTAGTTGTGAAAATGTTTTGTCATGACCAAAATGTCTCGCTAAACCTCCACTATGTTTTTCTTTCAACAAATTATATCTCATTGAACATCTTGGTATGCACAATTAGCTTCCTTTAAACAAAAATCCATCCTGGATCAAATATTCTGACCATGAGTGGTTATCCTTCAACAAAGTATTTTCATATGCTTCGTAATCCTCCTTAAAACTTGAATCTTCCTGATACATTTCCTTAAGGTGCTCAAAGCCTAAGGTCTTCACTTGAAATTCCTGTACAACCAAACTTCTCCTGCTCAAAGAATCTGCAACTTTATTAGCACTTCCAAAAATATGTTTAATGACAAAAGTAAAATTTTTCGTAAATTCTACCCACTTAGCATGTATGTGATTCAACTTCTCTCGCCTAGTAATAGATTGCAAAGCTTGATTATCACTATACAAGACAAACTCCTTTGGAATTAAATAATGCCTCCATTTTTTCAAAGCTTGAATCACTGCATAAAATTCCTTGTCATATGTAGAATATGTCTCCTTAGCATCATTCAACTTCTCACTAAATAAGAAACTGGCCTATTATCTTGACTCAAAACTGCTCCAATGGCTATTCCACTTGCATCACACCTCACCTGAAATGTCTTTCCAGAATTTGGTAAAACCAGAACTGGTTGTTCTGTTATCTTCTTTTTCAACACTCAGAATCTTTTCTCAACCTCCTTTGTCCAATTAAAATACTTATGTTTCTTCTTCACAGTGTCCATCATGGGTGCACATATACCACTAAAATTTTTGATAAACTTTCTATAAAAACTTGCTAAACCATGGAAACTTCTCACCTCAAATATGATCCTGGGTGATGACCATTATTTCACTGCTCTCACCTTTTCCAGATCCATATTCAGTTCATTTGAAGAGATCACAAAACCCAAATATATGAGCTATGTCTTCATAAAATAACTTTTCTTCAAGTTTATTAACAACTTTTCTTGTTGCAATCTCCTCATCACTAATGTCAAGTGCTTTAAATGTTCTTCCTCTGTTTTGTTGAAAACAAATATATCATCCAGATATACAATGACAAATTTACTTATGAATTCCTTCAGTACTTCATTCATCAACCTCATAAATGTACTTGGAGCATTTGTCAATCCAAATGGCATGACTAGCCATTCAAACAAACCTTCATTTGTCTTGAATGTTGTTTTCCATTCATCTCCCTCTCTTTTTTATCTGATGATATCCACTCTTCAAGTCTATTTTTGAAAAATAGCTTGCTCCGCTCAAACAATCCATCAAGTCATCCATCCTAGGTAAAGGAAATCTATACCTGATGGTGATCTTGTTTATGGCTCTAGAATCTGTACACATTTTCCATCCTCCACCCTTCTTTGGACTCAATACAGTTGGTACTGCACATGGGCTTAGACTTTCCCTTACTAAACCTTTATCCAAAAACTCCTGAACTTCTTTCTTAACTTAATCATTCTCTCGAGGTGTTAGCCTATACGCTACTTTATTTGGAAAACTAACTTCTGGAATCAAGTCAATATGGTGGAAATGCTACTAATTGGTGGTAATGAATGAGACAACTCATCCACTACTATGTCATCAAATTTCTCCAACAATTATTGGATTTCTTCAGGTAAATCATCCACAAAAGTATTGGTAAGGATAAATCTCGGCTTCCTTTCTACAACAAATTTCATTTCTTGATATTTCTTGATCTCCTTCAAGAGTTACTTCCCACTCATGAGAAGTATTCTTGTGTTGGCTTCTTCCTTTTCTTTCTTCTCCTCTATTGGCAGTAACATGTGGGTTCTACCATTCTTTTCCAGAGTATAAGTATTTTTTATCCCATCATGAATAACATTGCTATCAAACTGCCATGGTCTCCCCAACAAAATATGACAAACATCCATGGGAATCACAACACACAAAATCTCATATTTATAGCCTCCTAATTTAAATTCAACTTTGCATTGTTGACTTACCATTGCTTGATGTCCTTTCTGCAACCACGATACTTTGTATGGACTTGGGTGTCCAGTTGTCTCTAGCTCCAACTTCTCCACCATTTCTATAGATACTAACTTATCAGTACTCCCATCGTCTATAATAATCTTACAAACTTTGTCCTTTGTCTTACAAGTAGTCCTTAACAACCTCGTTCGTTGAACTGGGTCTTCTATTTCTTTCTCTGGCTTTAGAAAAACTTTCCTCATCATAAGGTTTTGTCCTCCTTCTGCTGCCTCTACTTCCACATTCTTCTAAGCTTCAGAAATGTGTGCTTCTCCTCCTCCTTCTCTCTTCCTCTTGGGACATTCCCAAGACATATGTCCTGTCTTTCCACATGCATAACATTTAACTCCACCTCCTCTACTTCTTCCTCTTCCTCGAGGAAAATAATTTATCCCACCAAACAGTCTTCTTTGAGAACTTCCTCCTCTTTCAAAGAGACCATATGTTTTCTCATTCTCATTCTTAGCTTTCAGTGCCTTATCATATACAACTCCCTTACCTCTATTTAAGCCTCTACTTCTGTTCTGTTGACTCTAGTTTCTGGCCAACTTTTCCTTTGCCTTCAGTGCAATCTAATAAACATATTCTATTGTCCTCACAGTCATCATGTTGATTTCATCCTTAATTTCATACCTCAAACCATTTATATACCTAGAAACATTTTCATCATCCTTATCTCTTTGTCCAGTCCTAATATTCAGCCTATAAAATTCTTTTGTATACTCTTTCACTATCATACCTCTTTGTCTCAGGTTCTACAATTTTCTAAACAAATCTATCTAATAATCCCTAGGTATGAATTTAGCCTTCATTTTGGCTACCATCCTATCCCAATTCTTTATCTTTTGTTTACATTTTCTCCTCCTTTCTTCCTGCATCTCTTCCCACCATAGTGTCGCGTGTCCTTTTAATCTTGTGACAACATGTCTCACCTTCCTTCCTTCGTCGACATATTCATATTCAAAATAATTGTCCATGGACCTTATCCAGTCCAACAACTCTTTAGCATCCAAATTACCTTCATACATTGGGACGTCTATCTTTGCTTTGAATCCCAAATTCATAACAGCCTTCAAGAAGCGTCTGTTGCCTGCATCTTCCTCTGAATCTTCTTCAACTAATATTTCTTCACTCTCTTCATCCCTAACTTCTCCAGTGGAATATGTTCTCCTTTGCATTTCTTCCATCGCTTCCAACCTTGCACAAATTTCTCTCACTTCTCTTCCTACAACACGGTTTGTTATAGGTGGTCATGTGCGTACCCTCAGTGGCATCACTTCAACTATTTCCAACACACTAAGCTCAAATTAAAATTTTTTTTTAGGATCTCATACCACTTGGTGTAGACCCCCCTCCTCTCCAAGGGATGCACAACCTCCCGGTCTAGGATATTCTCAAGACTAATATGAAACAATCTTTGATTCCTTGCTAGAACCTCTAAGAAACCATCCACAGTTAATTTGTTTTTTGAAATGCTGCCTGCATGAACAAGAATTAAGCGCAAGTATCCTCCATGTGACCAAGCCTTGTGACCACATACTTATCCAAAAAGGTGTGTCACGATTTCACGTATCTTCTATATGAGTCAACTGACTCTTCGTCTTTCAAACTCCCAAGCCTTGAAATTTCGACAAGGTCCTAATGCATGTTATCTCCTCCCTTATCCTTCACCCATATGATCCTTCACAATGACATGGGGCCAATCCTTCTGAGCACGTTGGGATTTCACATATCGAGAAATCCTGCTGCGATTCACCTCTGTTCTACCAATACCCAAAATTGTGAAATATTTGGATCAGTTCAACGGTCCACACTAGCTCTCCAGCCAACGACTGTGATCAAATCACGATTTTGCATTTCACGAATTCTCACAACTCTGCAAGTAAGTGAAATGTTGATCTCTTTCCACATGTCCCCTTTCAATGGATGGTCCCGATTATTTTGGGATTTCACGTTTCGGGGTTTCACAAATTTCACTCTGCTTCTCCCAAATCCTTTGTTTTTGAGAAATTCTGATAACTCCTCGCAACTAATCAGTGTGCTACTTCTCCAATATCTAACGACTTGAAATATTTTGGCTCCTCCTGAATGGATCTTGACCCTTGATCTTATCCAATCTTCAAAATTATTTTCTGAAGAATTTCTCCCACTCAATCCCTTATACTTGTTCTTCCTTCGAACTTTTAACTTTTGCGCTTCACCTTTGAATGCTTCAACTCTTCAAAACTTAGAAACTTTTCTAAGTGTTTCCTCTCGAGAATTAAAACCACTACTCCTTCTAAGCTTCTGGTAAATGAAACTTAAATCTCGTCCCTAGCGCACACTCGCACTCTATGTCTTTTTCAAAAGACTTTCTGACGCCCTCCTAGCATACTCCATGCTCAACTTCCTGAGATTTCAAACTTTAACACAAGTTTGTTTCTGCATGCACTCCTTGCGCTCGATATGCACACTCTGCATACAAAAATTCCCCACTATCTCTTCTGATCTTTAAGTTGAAAAAGACTTCTTCACACACACTCCTTGCGCTCTGCATCCACTCCTTGCAAAATCTTACAGAAGAGAAACAATTGAACTCATTCAATAATTTATTCATTCACTATGAACATCATCCATTCACAAACACATAATAATACAGTCAAACTGTAAACAATATAAACACTGTATATTTGGGTCAATTTCCTCTGTTCTATTCATTTCAAATAAAACATAATTATAGTGTCTATCTCCTACAGACACAAACTAAAACTTCTCTAAGGACCCAGAGCCTCTTCGCTCTTATTCCTCCTATCTAAATCCTATTTCATTCTATTCAAGTGGTTACCTACTCAATTAAATGCAACCTTATGACTAATACGTGCAATTATCCTACATCTATAATAGATTACAGTCGTGTACAGGATTTACAATTCTTCCATCTCTTCAAAAGGTGGCCCAACTTCACAGACAACTAAACTAATTAATGAGAAAATCAGAAATATCCACACCACTACCAAGCTGGTTAAAGGTCGGTTTGGCTCCTTTGATGCGTTGAGGTGTTGACTTCAATTCCACATCCACCTTTTTGGATTTGATAGCGATGGTCCTGCATCATACTCCTCTGCACAAAATATTCATGGACTCCTGTCCATGAGCTCTCACATTTCTTTTCCATGCTTCAAAATATCAGGTTTAGTTACCCAACTTGAATCTTCTACTAGGTGATCTTTCCACTTTACCAAATATCCAGGATACATCTTTCTTCTGGTTTTCCTTCCAACTCTCAATTCTAAAATTCTCTCCATCTGAGGTTTTTCTACTGTAGGCATCTGTTCTTCCCACTGAATCTCTTCCTAATCATCCAATTTTGTTGTGTCATCTATGTTATAAGGATATAAATCTGCAACGTTGAATATTGGTAATATCCCAACATTGTCCAGCAACTCTATTTCATATGCATTTGCTGCAAATTTTCTAAGGATCTTGCATGGTCCTATCTTTTTCATATTCAACTTATTATATGTTCCTCTTGGAAACCTCTCCTTCCTCAAATTAGCTATAACTTCATATCCTACTTTAAATTGAACTTCCGTTCTTTTCTGATCAACTCTATCGTTATACTTTTGATTACTATCCTGTATTTTCCTCTTAACTTGATCATGAAGTCTTTGCATTTTTGTAGAAAAATATTCTTCTCTAGTGCTCCTGAATTCATCTTGTTTCAATTCTCTCAATTTTGCAACCCTTCTCGATTTTCTTCCATACACTATCTCGAATGGACTTTTTCTGGTTCTTCTATTAACTGAATTGTTAAATGAAAATTCTTCTTGTGCCAGAATCTAATCCCACTGATGACCTTATTCAGTGACTAAACTCCTTAACAAATTTCCCAGACTTCTATTCACCACTTTATTATGTCTATCTGTCTAAGAGTGATATGTTGAACTAAAATATAGTTTATTTCCCAGCCTCTTCCATATATTCCTCCAAAAGTGTCCTACAAACTTAGTGTCCCTATCTGAAACTATGCTTCTAGCCAATCCATGTAATCTCACAACTTCTCTGAAAAACAAATCGGCTATGTTTATAGCGTCATTTGTTTTCTGGCATGGTATGAAATGTGCCATCTTGGAAAATCTATCGACCACAAAAAATATGGAATCACTTCCCTTATGGGTTCTAGGTAATCCCAATACAAAATCCATACTAATTTCATCCCAAGGCCTTTCTGGAATAGGAAATGGTTGATACAACCCAATGTTTTGTATCTTCCCTTTTGTGTGTTAACAAATCTTATATCAGCCTACAAATTTCTTCACATCTGCCCTCATACCTGGCCAATAATACAAACTACTCAGTTGTGCAAATGTTTTGTC
This sequence comes from Picea glauca, assembly GCA_000966675.3. Classification (NCBI taxonomy): domain Eukaryota; kingdom Viridiplantae; phylum Streptophyta; class Pinopsida; order Pinales; family Pinaceae; genus Picea; species Picea glauca. The sequence goes on from JZKD02S1595394.1 coordinate 6,768, forward strand.
ATGACCAAAATGTCTGGCTAAACCTCCACTATGTTTTTCTTTCAACAAATTATCTCTCATTGAACATCTTGGTATGCACAATTGGCTTCCTTTAAACAACAATCCATCCTGGATCAAATATTTTGACCATGAGTGGTTATCTTTCAACAAAGGATTTTCATATGCTTCGTAAGACTCCTTAAAATATGAATCTTCCAGATACATTTTCTTAAGTTTCTCAAACCCTAACGTCTTCACTTGAAATTCCTATACAACCAAAATTCTCCTGCTCAAAGCATCTGCAACTATTTTATCACTTCCAGAAATATGTTTAATGACACAATAGATTAAACCACAACACCAGAATAATACCTTTATTGATAGGAGACAATGTTAAATTGTCTCTTTGAGGGGGAAACCTCCAGCAGATAAGAGCTTTATTTCAAGAATTCTCAAGACAAAAAATTATCATGTCCTCGACTCTTGTGTGTACTAAATATATCTACCAAAAGAAAAATATAAAGGAAGAACTTCTAGAAGTGTAAGATTCTATTAGGTATTCTTACATTTGACTTATTCTTTCTTATTATTAGGCCTTATTAATATTGGCCTTTATTACATGGAAAATATATTATTCTACCTACGTGAGGGGTTAGGGAGGTTAGGTCTATAACATGCCCCCCCCCCCTTAAAAATAGTCTTGTCCTCAAGGTTGGAGATGAGTAAATTGTTGTAGAATGGTAGTTGGATCCCAGGTGGAATTTTTTGGAGTTGTATATTTCCACTATACTATTACTTACTTTTTGGTGCGCTGAAGGAGACGAAGCTCACACTAGTCCAAAACTACTTGTAGTTGCAACCAGATGGAACCTTCTTCATCCAACTAGGCAAGACTAGTTTAAGTTTAGAACTTAGTTCCAATCACCTTTATGAAGTAGGATACATGAAAACCAGTATGGAACTTAGAATGACTGGGAAAAGCTAACTGATAGGCCACCTATCCCACGTGCTTGAGAACTATATAAGGACCATGAAATTTGGGCGCTAGTTTCTGACAATGGTTTCCCTTGAGTGAAGTCTACTTATAAGGTTGCAGTCAAAGAAACACCTGGTCCTCTTCAGCAAATTGATGTTTTGAGTGACCTTGATCGGCTTGCTTCTTCATGCGATTTTGATCCATGAACAAATTCTCTTTGAGGGTATGGAGAATAACCTCTCGAACCATAAGAGTTTGGTCAACCACTTGGACCTTCGAGACACCGGGCATATATGAGAGAACTGAAGGTGGATGATGTTTTCCATATACTACTTCAAAAGGGGTCATGTGAGTAGTTGTATGGTAATAATGGTTGTACCACCTTTCAGCGATGGGTAACCATTGAGCCCATTGATTTTTCCTTTCAGATGAAAAACACCTCAAATATGTTTCCAAACACTTGTTGACAACTTTAGTTTGACCATTATTCTGGGGATGATAGGTGGTGTTGAGATGCAATTGGGTTCCCTATAGCCTGAAAATATCTTGCCAAAAATTGTTGTTGAAAGTGGGATCTATGTCAGAAACAATAGAATGAGGCATGCCATGAAGCGTGAAGACATGATCCATGAAATGTTGAACCAAAATGGAGGCGGTAAATGGCTCTTAAAGAGCACATAAATTATCATACTTGGAAAGACGATCAACTACCACCATGATGACTGACTTATTTCCTGATTTAGGTAAGCCAACAATGAAATCCATAGAGATATCCCTCCAAATAGCAGGTGGAATCAGAAGAGGTTGTATTGTGCCAAGGGATTCGACTGTTTCTCCTTTTTTGTGTTGACAAACATCACATTCTTCCACAAACGTGTGAACATCTTGTTCCATACCTTCCCAGAAAAAACAATGTTTGACCCTATCATAGGTTTTGGTAAACCATGAGTACCTAGCTATGGGTGTAGCATGAAGCTCAAAAAACATTGTGGATCCAAGTTGTGATTGTTTACTTAAATACATATGGCCTTATAGAGAATCTCATCATTGTGCAAAGAGTACCCTGGGGAAACTAGAGTATTGGCTTGCAATTGTTGGATCATACACGAAATTTTGGGATCTTGCAACCATTCTTGGAAAACAATTTAGACCCAATCTGGTACAATGAAGGAGAGTGAAAAAAGGGACCCTTCATCTTCATATTTTCTTTAAAGAGCGTCAACAACCACATTGTTTTTTCCTTTCTTGTAAATGATCTCATAATCATATTCCAAGACAAAAGTATTTGTAAAGTTAGGAAGGGCCAGGACATGGGTGGTGTACATAGCCTCCTTCAAGGCTTGAAAAACATGATCAGTTGTTGGAGTCCAAGTGAAATAATTATTTTTAAGGAGAGTAGTGATAGGTGCCACAATATTTCCATAATTATTAATAAAATTGCGATAATATCCTGTTAAACCCAGAAAACCACGTAATATTTTGAGAGTCTTGGGGTGAGGCCAATCCTGCATAACTTCAATCTTCTTAGGATCCACCATGACACCCGCCTTTCCAACAATATGACCCAAGTACTCAAATTTCGAGGCTCCAAAAGAAAATTTAGATTGTTTGAGGAAAAATTGGTGTTAAGAGAGTAGATGAAGAACCCAATCCACATGAGAAAGATGGGTTTTCCAAGTTTTACTATAGATAAGAATATCATCAAAGAAAACTAAGAAAAAATGATGGAGAAAAGGATGGAAGACATGATTCATGAGGCTTTGGAAAGTGGAGGGAGAATTACACAAGATGAAGGGCATGGCCAAGAAATCATAGTGACCCTCATGAGTTCGAAATGTAGTCTTAGGAATGTCTGCCTCTTTCATACGTATATGGTGGTAGCCAGAATGAAGATCAAGTTTAGTAAAGAACTGGGCACCATTTAATTCATCCAAGAGATCATCAATGACATGAATGGGAAATTTTTATTTGATGGTGAGTTTGTTGAGGGTGAGAAAGTCAGCACACATGCACCAAGAGCCTTATTTCTTAAGTACCATGACAACAGGAGAAGAATAAGGGCTCATACTAGGATGGATAAGACCTATGGTGAGAAATTCTTGAACAATTTTCTCAATTTAATTTTTCTGGGCAAAGGGATGACGATAGGGAAGAACATTGGGAGGAAGGTTGTTGAGGATTAGGGGAATGGAATGATCATGAACACCACAGGAAGGAGGAAGTCCCTGGGCAGTGGAAAAAATAGCTTGATGTTTGGAGATGATGGATTGGAGGTCATGAGGCATAGAGGGTGTCTCAGTGGTGTGAATGGAATGGAGTT
>JZKD02S1595396.1:0-10041 GCA_000966675.3 Picea glauca
CAGTTAAATTCTTTTGCCAGTCGAGGTTAACAGTTTCAAATCTAGTGGATTCATTCATTTTCATGAGCTCTGGATTTCTACGGTCACTCAGAGGATTACTTTAAATCCGTTGAGATAAGTAGAATTTGAAATGGAATTTTTTTGCTCTGCAATCTCGAAATGCAATGAATGAGAGAAATTTTTCCATGCTCTCCATTGGATTTGCTTTGAGAAAACCAAACAGAACGGGATCTGATACTTTAGTCAGATTCTTTGTGCTTAGGTTATGTTATTATCATTTTAGTGTATGATTCACCTGACCATTATAACAATTGCTGATAATCCAAAAAAAACTGCATCAAACTGAACTTGTGACCTTTTACCTTTAATGGAAAATAACTCTGAATATAATTTATAACCTTTTACTTCAAGTGGAAAATAACTCTGGATAACATACCTCAACATAACGGTTTCCCTGTGTTGTATCATTACTTTTGTGTCAGCAAAATGGCTGCCATGTGGTTATATCATTACTTCTATATTATTTCCCTTTATAGACTGAAAAATGTGTTTTTAAGGAGATTATGATATTTGGCAAGAAATTATAGATGATGAGATTTTTTATTATGGCCAGATCCAGAGACTTTTTACTATGATATTCTTTAATCTGAATCTAATGACAGTATATTTGAAACACAGTGATGTAGACAATGTAAATTATGTAGATGAATTGGCAGAGGAGTCTGAGCGTTGGGGGCTCTGCAATTTTACGTGATAACGTGCACACATATACCTAAGGAAGTGCGCATGCATGGAATGTTCATAAATCAGTTATAAGGCCTACAGATTCTTGAAAACTTTAATGTTTGAAGTTTTCAGCAGTGCAAAGAGTTAATTTGACCCATTCCCATGGCTGCGAAATCGACGAATCAGGGAAGGTTGCGAGTGAAGTTGTTGAAGCCAACTCTCATCGTACCAGCAGAACCTACAAAGAATCACATATATTTTCCATCCAATCTTGACCAGAACGTAGCAACAGCTGTGCAGATCGTATATTTCTACAATGCAAGCATGGAGAATGGCCATGAGAACCCAACTAGAGTGATCATGGAAGCACTCCAGAAGGTTTTGGTGACCTATTATCCTTTGGCAGGGTGGCTTGGCTTAAGCCCAGAAGGTAAACTGAACATCCATTGTAATGTTGAGGGCGTTGTCTTTGTTGAAGCAGAAGCAGATTGTCAGCTTGAAAAGATTGGAGATTTGAGGAAGTCAGGTCCTGTTATGCTTGGAAATCTTGCTTATATCTTTCTCGGTGCTAAGAATATTCTCGAGATACCTCCCCTTGTTGTTCAGGTTTCAGTGAAAAATCTTACTCTAGTATAAATGCCCGTCATAATTCATGCAACTGATTTTTTGAATTACTTGGTTTAACTATCAAACATCTTTTATCAGTCCAATAGAATTTATTGTAATTTCTTTGAATTTGTTAGAGTTCTAATGAAGTATTAGATAAATATTTTTTGTGGGTTAGGGTTCTGTCCTAATTTCATTTTTCAGCTTCCCTCTCATTTGGACGAGGATTAATCTAGTGCATTTTTAGTCGTTAATGGTTTTTTCTGCTCTAGTTTATAATAATTAACAGGTAACCAAATTCAAATGTGAAGGATTTGTGTTAGGCCTAACCATGAACCACTGCATGTTCGACGGGCTGGGAGCGATGGCATTCGTAAATTCGTGGTGCAAAACAGCACGAGGGTTGCCACTATCAGTTCCCACCTACATGGATAGATCGATACATCGAGCCCGCTCCCCTCCAAGAATCGAGTATCCCCACGTCGAATTCTCCGAACTAGTCAATGTATCTAACCTCATGGACACCTCCTGTGACGAGGGTTTGTCCTGCACAATTCCCTGTGCTTCAGCCCAGAAAGACTAGACCGACTGAAAAAACAAGCAACGGAAGACGGAATTCTGGCCCGGTGTACCACTTTCGAAGCGCTCTCGCCGCACGTATGGAGGTGTCGCAGCAAGGCTTTGGAAATGGAACCCAACCAGGAAACAAAGCTTCTGTTTGCAGTGGACGGGCGGAACAGATTCAAGTCGTCAATGCCCAAAGGATACTTTGGAAACGGGATTGTTTATGCCCATTGTTTGTGCAAGGCAAGAGATCTAATGGAGAAGCCTTGTCGTTTGCAGCGGGGTTGGTCCAAAAGGCCGTAGCCATGACGACAGACAAATATATGAGGTTGGCCATCGATTACTTCAAGTTTTTGATTCCAACAAAGTGTGAAGTCTTCTTTTCAATAGACTAAAAATTTGCTCTTAGTTTGAATTAGTTTAGCCATTCCTTTCAGACTTTTAAGCAGCCAATAGTGAACTTGTTCAAATTCCATTCATAATTGTTATCCTTAAGACTACAACTTCAGCCTAAATCAATGCTTGAACATTTTTTCTTGCATAAATAGTGCAAGTGCATGACATTTCGCATGTTTCATAGGGTTGACATTAAATGAACAGGCTTTATAATCATCTTTCTGAAAAATTAGGAAGGTAATTAAAAATCTCACCAGCTACCACTAATACCACGTTGATGAACTTGGAAATAATGGAGTAAGCGCCAGTTGTAAGCACCAGTTATAAGCTTCAGTTGTGAGTTGTAGGTGTGTTAAGAGTCAGTTCATAGTTGAGAGTCTAGTTGTCTTTGGTTTGCGAGAGTCTAGTTGTCTTTGGTTTGCATGTAACCGACTCGGTAGAGTCTTTTCCTATATAAGGATGTAATCCGTCTTCATTGAATAATATAGAAGTGAGCATAGCCTCACCGTGTTGTTTGTTTCACATATTTTATCTTGGTATCAGAGCCACGGGGAGAGGGCGTGGATAGCGTGAGAAATGTTTGATCGGATGCGTGAGCAAATCCATCTGGTGCATTTCTCCATTTACTGAAATTCCATTGAAGAGTTTCGTTGGGTCACGATCTTTGCTGAGTCGCGGGCTTGCGTGAGTTCTGTGAGGTGGATCCGTGAGGGCTGCATGGAGTTTGAGTTCATATTTGAATGCGTGGAGATCTGGTGCATGCGTGGAAAGCACAAATTTTTTTGGTGAAGCCGATTTCGTGGAGCGCCATTGGGGTCCATTTAAAATTGATGCTGAGGGAGATCTTAGGAAGAGTTTTTTGTGGAGGTAGTTTGCATGCTAAGCTCGTGGAGGTATTTACGTGAGTAAGGTTAAAGCGTGCAAATCCTTTTGGTGCAAATCGTAAGTTTTAGCATTGAAAGAGGAAGCATGAGTTTTATGAGTCACTCACGATTTGCATGCATGCATATGTGGAGCATTGAATAAGATTTGCATGCGTTTGATTGTTTGAGAGTGAGGTATAAAGTTTTTTTTTTAAATTAAAAAAAAAGGGAGATATTTTGGATATTAAAGTGAATGCATGTGGATAAAGTAAATGCATGTGTATGTGTGAAGTTATAAATCCTTTTATTAAAGTGGGTTTTATTTTGAAGTTTATTAAAAGTGAATTTTTATTCATAGTAGATATCTTCTATAAAAAGGTGGAGAGGGAGTTATAAGTTTTTTCTTTAACAAGTGGATATTAAAGTGCATGCATGATTTAAGCTAAGAACAGAGATAGATTTAGATCAGTGGAGGATTCAAAGGCAGAGCGACGGACTGCTCAGCATACGAGAAAACTCGACAGAAAGTTGCATATCCTTGGTGTTTCACTTGCAGAGAATATCTTGCAGCGATAGCGAATCCGCTGGCAGAGACCTACTTCAACGAAGCCAACAAGTTAGATGGATCGAATTTCACTAACTGGAAATTCAAGATGCAGACGCTCATGGAAGGCTATGGTGTCTGGAACATTGCGAAGGGAACTGAACTAAAACCTAATGCGGCTGCAGGTGCGACAACAACACAGATCCAAGATTGGGAGAAGCGCAAAAACAAGGCAAATGTATTGTTGCGCATGTCTGTTAAAGATAACATAATTCCACATATTAGAGAAGCTACAACTTCTGCTGCAACATGGACAACGCTTAAAGCATTGTATGAAACTAGTAACACAAATCACATTTTGTTCCTGAAAACTAAATTGCTAGGCATTAAGATGGATAGAAATGAATTTGTTAGTTCATTTTTGGGTCGTATTAAAGAGGTGAAAGACAAGCTAGTAAATATAGGGGAAACTGTTTCCAACACTGATCTGGTCACTATTACTTTAAATGGTATGCTATAAGATTATCATATGTTCATAACAGGTCCTACGTTTGAAGAACTAACAGGCACTTTGCTGCAAGAGGAAGAGAGGCATGGGAATATGAAGCCTCCAAGTAAAGATTTGGCACGGTGGTCAAATAATAGATCTGCGAGAGGAAGATCAGGAGTAAGAGGCAGAGGAGGCAGTTCATGGTTGAGAGGCGGTTCATGGTAGAGAGGTAGTTCATTGCAGAGAAAACAATCTCCAAATCAACATATGCAATCTGACAGGAATGAGTCAAAGAGTTGTTTTTATTGTGGTCAACCTGGACATATTGTTAAAGATTGTCATAAGAAGAAAAGTGATGAGGCTAGGAATAAACCTAGAACACATTCAGGTCATTATGCAGAAAAATCTTCAAATCAAGATATCAGATTATTTATTGCTAGTAATGATATTGATGAACCCCTGAATTTTGACTCACGGGATCTTAGGCTATTTGTGTCTAACGCTGCTTTATCTGCTGAAACAGATGATTTTGATGCCTGGTTTGTGGATGTAACACACCTCCTCGTTACGACGACAAACCACTTATAACAAGTGCATACTTTTTTTTTTTTGTGTGTGTGCGTGTGTACAAGGGTAACAAGACATTATACTCTGCATTGCCACCTGATGACGAACAAGACGCATACAACGACGAACACAACATGATGACCTAAGACACACATCAATTATCTGCATGCATTGAACGATGATCAATGACAATAAACAAGACTGACTACCCGCTCGTCCTACCCTGCAATGGTTAGGACCTCCAAGACACATAAGCAACGCTCAAGCCCAGGTTCCCATCGATTTTAACCATTTAAGGTCTCAGGGTTGGCGACTGTTCTGAGGAACATGGAGGTGTCTACATCCCGCCCGACACAAGCAGACCCAACAATAAATTGTTCACAACCAAGTATAACAAAAATTAATGAACGACCACATCCTCTACGGAAGGCGCAAGTAAGAAGGACACTGACAATAACCAACCATTAGTTAAGACTCAACATTACCTATGACTCAATTGGCAACAAGTACAGATCAATCACTTCGTTTAATTTCCTTTAGTCGACAAGTTACCAAGTCCAACCTTAAAAATAATGCAAATTCAATTAAATGCAATCCCCATTTACTAACTCATGATAACTTATTGTACTTAAATCAAGGACATTACACTATATATGTTTTACCACTAACAATAAAATTTACGATATCGTTACCATAAAATAATGAACACATTACATTTAGATCATAATAACTTTGCAAAGATAAAAACCACAGTTCATCTTATGCGTTATCCTTAACAATAAACTACAATATCATTACCATAAAACGAAAACACCATTGCATTTTAAATTACCATAACTTTGCAATAATAACAATCACATTACAAGACAATGACAATTATTATAGCAAGTTCGGCAATAATCATGACTTTAACACAACCGTCATTATCGCAATTAGCAAAGTTATCTATAGTACAACAAATTGAAATAGTGAATCATTATTAACTTCTTAATTTACTCACTACTACTACAGTGTTGCTTGGGTGAGTACCTTTAATCAAACTACAAGACAAGACGATTAATGCGACAGGTCTAACCTTAAATTGGGTTAGCTTTAAAATCTAATTCACAGTATTTCACTTCTAATTTCAAGTCTAGTTTATCGAGGTCAACATCCTAAGTTGACAGAACTTATAAACTACTGCTAGCAAATTTTAAGTCCCTTTTTAATCATGTAACCGATCCATCATAGCTAACTAGCAATAAAACGTTTATACCAATGTCAATAGAGCATTACTTTCAACCAAATCATCATTACCAAGTTTTATACTTATTTTGTTACATTTACATTAAGTAATTATTTCTGCAATAATTAAATAAAACTCCAAATANAAGTTTATTAAAAGTGAATTTTTATTCATAGTAGATATCTTCTATAAAAAGGTGGAGAGGGAGTTATAAGTTTTTTCTTTAACAAGTGGATATTAAAGTGCATGCATGATTTAAGATAAGAACAAAGATAGATTTAGATCAGTGGAGGATTCAAAGGCAGAGCGACGGACTGCTCAGCATACGAGAAAACTCGACAGAAAGTTGCATATCCTTGGTGTTTCACTTGTAGAGAATATCTTGCAGCGATGGCGAATCCGCTGGCAGAGACCTACTTCAACGAAGCCAACAAGTTAGATGGATCGAATTTCACTAACTGGAAATTCAAGATGCAGACGCTCATGGAAGGCTATGGTGTCTGGAACATTGCGAAGGGAACTGAACTAAAACCTAATGCGGCTGCAGGTGCGACAACAACACAGATCCAAGATTGGGAGAAGCGCAAAAACAAGGCAAATGTATTGTTGCGCATGTCTGTTAAAGATAACATAATTCCACATATTAGAGAAGCTACAACTTCTGCTGCAACATGGACAACGCTTAAAGCATTGTATGAAACTAGTAACACAAATCACATTTTGTTCCTGAAAACTAAATTGCTAGGCATTAAGATGGATAGAAATGAATCTGTTAGTTCATTTTTGGGTCGTATTAAAGAGGTGAAAGACAAGCTAGTAAATATAGGGGAAACTATTTCCAACACTGATCTGATCACTATTACTTTAAATGGTATGCTAGAAGATTATCATATGTTCATAACAGGTCCTACGTTTGAAGAACTAACAGGCACTTTGCTGCAAGAGGAAGAGAGGCGTGGGAATATGAAGCCTCCAAGTAAAGATTTGGCACGGTGGTCAAATAATAGATCTGTGAGAGGAAGATCAGGAGTAAGAGGCAGAGGAGGCAGTTCATCGCTGAGAGGCGGTTCATGGTAGAGAGGCAGTTCATTGTAGAGAAAACAATCTCCAAATCAACATATGCAATCTGACAGGAATGAGTCAAAGAGTTGTTTTTATTGTGGTCAACCTGGACATATTGTTAAAGACTGTCATAAGAAGAAAAGTGATGAGGCTAGGAATAAACCTAGAACACATTCAGGTCATTATGCAGAAAAATATTCAAATCAAGATCTCAGATTATTTATTGCTAGTAATGATATTGATGAACCCCTGAATTTTGACTCACAGGATCTTAGGCTATTTGTGTCTAATGCTGCTTTATCTGCTGAAACAGATGATTCTGATGCCTGGTTTGTGGATGTAATGCACCTCCTCGTTACGACGACAAACCACTTATAACAAGTGCATACTTTTTTTTTTGTGTGTGTGCGTGTGTACAAGGGTAACAAGACATTATACTCTGCATTGCCACCTGATGACGAACAAGACGCATACAATGACGAACACAACATGACGACCTAAGACACACATCAATTATCTGCATGCATTGAACGATGATCAATGACAATAAACAAGACTGACTACCCGCTCGTCCTACCCTGCAATGGTTAGGACCTCCAAGACACATAANTAATTAACCTTCGATTTACTAAAACCCATCACATCCATTCCTCATTCAATAAATGGTATCATAAATCTTACATCTCTATCTATTGGTCATAAAATTCTATCTTATTGAGGAAATAAGGCTCTGAATTAAATCGTGACTTGATGGAACATGAGGATTCTCTTCGATTAACGTGCCCAAATAGATTTCAGACTCAGGCTATCTTAAATGAGGCGCTCAGATCCAGGCGCAACCATAGGCAACTTTTAGCTCCCCCTTTTTTTATACAAAAATAAAAGCAAGGCAATAGGTGGAGGGTTTTGCTATTAGTGTATCGAGGTTAGCAAGGGAGACTGCAGCTTGGTGATTAGAGTGCATATTTGAGCACTGAAAGTTAAAGAAGGGATCCGTTGGTTACCCACGTGAGCACTCGCTGCGTGCAGACGAAGACTACACCGCCGGAAGAGACGCGTCTGGCAGAGATAAGGGCCCAGAAAACCAAATTATACGGGTCGCCGAGGGAGGGGTAAACAACAAGGAAGAGAGGTGAAAAGCCCATGCAGAGGCGAAGGTAATAAAGTTTAAAGTTTGCAGAGGTGACAATGCACGAGGTTGACGAGGTATGAAGGTTTAATCGAAGCAATTGTCAAACAATGATATCGCCATAAGAAAATAACATCTTGGTCGTATTGTAGAGAAACCATGTCCTGTGTAGGTGATTATAAGAATGGTGATCTAAAAATATCAGACAAGCAAAATTTCGTAAGGAAAATCATAAATTTATTGGGTTTACAGTGGATATTCAGTAAAGGCGAAGATATAAATACATTGACAAGGGTCGCGATCTTAATCAAGCATGTATGAGCCCAGACGTAGAATACTAATGCTAGTTTAATTAATTGAATGATTGCTGAGAAGACCTTACGAAACTCACCGTCCGCGCCTATCATCACTCCGATGCTACTCATCATAAATAGTATGTAGAGGCGAAGTGATGTGATTTTAATATTGTAAACAGAGGCGAAGGGGTGCAATTAATCAATGGAAACCGCCACGTCTGAACATAGCAAAACCCCTATTTAAAAACACTAGGGCTCCACGATTTTGTTTAAAGGCTGAGCTACAGGTATAAAGGAAGGACTGGAACAGAATCTTCATGTTCTAAACAATGACGCTATTCATTCATTCAGATAATGATGTGTTCAGACCTGTAAATTCCAGGCATCACTTTATTTTTCGGGGAGGGAAATTCGATCAAAATTCAAGCATATAAATTCTAAATAGAAAACGCATTACAGTCAATTTTTAAACAAAATTACCTTGCATAAACTACATTATGTAATTCTTAACTTAAGGATTTCATTACATAAAATTATAGTACACAAATTCTAAACAAAATGCATTTTAGACATGCAACTCCAGTCAAAATTCAGACACATATCTTCAAGAATCGATTCGTATAATTAAGGTCCATCACAAAATCAAGTAGGGTAGAAGATCAGATTTCCTGTGCAAGAAACCAAATGAATTCACAAGTAAAACACCTACAGATCTAATCATACATCCTACACAGTCTATCAATCAACCGAAGGGCGTACCTTTGCCTGTATGCCTGCTCCAGGTGTCGTCCTCCACTCTGTGCCGATCCCGCTCGCCGACCGACGAGACCTCACCGGTACCTCCCATCCAATCGCTAGGGGTACTCTATTTCCACCTTAGCCCCTCGAGACACAAAGTGGCCACACAATATCCAGATGGTACGTCTAGCTCCCAGCTTGCCTTGCAAGGCCGAGCTACCACTCCTATCCGAGCTGGGAATCCCAACTCCCCACAAGTAAATTGGTCAAGTCACTAATCCGACAACGTAAGGTTACGCTAACAGCTGATCCCTTACATCCTCCTCCTCCTTCCTCTCTTTTATAGAGTTTTAGAACTTCCAAACTTTCCCTAAATCTCATTTAATTTRAGTTTTAATAAAAATCTTCTAATAATTCTCCTTCGTACAAGTGTCGTCCATCCCCCACATTACTCCAATAATTATTTTCTTTAATTTATTAATTTGTCTTATTTCTCTCACCCACCTAGAGTTACTCCTAAATTTACTCCTAGGTGTCCCTAGATTCCCTTACAGATTTTAAAGACTTTCCCTAAAATGAAGTTATTAATTTAGTTCAATTTAGAAGGTTCTTAATTGTAGATTCTTTACTAAGTTGACCTCTTTCTTTTTACCATAAGTTCCCCTCTTTCCCTTTTCATGTTACCTCCATCCCCTAGTTTCCTAAATTTTATAATTTCTCTCTTTCCCCTTTTTATTAGAGCCAAAATGGCAGTTGCACAATTTACCCTCTTTTCCTTTTATTATTAATTTAATATCTTTTTACACTTTCACAAGTTAAATAATTAATTTCTTCT
>JZKD02S1595397.1:10037-21322 GCA_000966675.3 Picea glauca
AAAGAATCAGCCTCCATATAGCTTCCAGCTCAAGGGGGTATATACCTGTTTCTGCTACCATAATTTTGTATGGGTTGATTCGCTAAAGATTATGGCTAAGCTAAAGTCACCTCGAGAACCTATTTTAGAACCTGAACAACCAACTTGTTGACTCCAACAAAGTCCTTGATACATTGGGCAAGAGATGGCACCAAATTCAGAAAAAAGAGTCATCTTCAAATAAAGTGCATTGAAGCAAATTTCAGATCCGCTGTGAAAACATTAAGATTGCTACCTCGAGAAATTTGACACATCTCAGTGCATAACAGATCTGGGGTTAAGATGGATTTGTGCTAGTGTTTATTATTAAAAAATGCATGTGAATGTCATGTAGGCCATCCTAACCTCAAGATATATTAAAAAAAGACATATATGTATAATACATCAGCCCCAGTTTTACAGACACAGACATATATCATGAGGGTAAGATGGATTTGTGCTAGTGTTTATTATTAACAACTGCATGCGAGTGTCATGTAGGCCATCCTAGCCTCAAGATATATTTAAAAGAACAGATATAAACAATACATCAACCCTTGTTTTACAGACACAGACATGAAGTGTTGATGGATCCCCCTACCCCTACCTGGTATGCAGATGTGCCTCCCATCGCAACAAGATAAAAACCTTAAAAAAAAGGGTAATAAAACATTTCACCCTAATACCTATAAGCATTTCAAACGATAAAATACAAATTACCATATGCAAAAAACACTAGAAGTGAAGTCCGTAGCATAACATTTCAGAACTCTTGCCATGGGCTTTAGAGTTTGGCAAACAGCCAGATGTTATCATCCCAGTAGATGTGAGCATGGCATTTTGTAAAGCTGGATTTACAAATCCGTATTTATGAAACAATATTGAAAAATAAATGTAGAATAAAAATATAAGAGAAGGTAGTTGAATTGAAAATTTTCAATCATCTATTGATGATGATTAATTGAGTTTGCCCTAGATAAGTGCAGATTGATTTCTGAGCTCCCTGATATTCCTGCATGTTCCCTCGACTATAATGCTTATGAATATGATATGCCCTATGGATATCTCTTAAGGGTGACTCTTAACATAAAATATTATTGCTCTCATTGATTCTTTGAATCAACAGAAAAAACACAACTCAGATCTCTGAATAATTGAACTTAGCATAAAATGAAATAAAATATATACTGCATTACTCATGTATAGCAATGTGCGTAAGCTGGTTGTAATGCAAGCCTCGCCATAGCTTCCTTCACTTAGTACCATGAATTATCCACATAGGAACAACACCCATTCTTGGAATGAGGGTAACAGTAAGCATTTTTTTGAGTGACTTCTCATGTACAACTCTTGGACACAAATTTGGTAGCTGAATGGTTCCTACACACTTAAAAGCTTTTGATGACATGAATAGTTCTTCCAGAGGTGACTATTTAATAACCCATGAGCAGTTTCCAGATTCTTGTAATGGTGGCAAACATTTTGTTCTTCTCCCTTCTTGTCTGCATTATTCAGCAGAAGTGTTGTACTACGAAGATACCCTGCCACCTTTGAGTCATGACACATTCTCTCCATGTCCATATAGATTTTTTCCATTTGTGGGCGAGATCTGTCTCCTGCAAGGAATGTATGCACCTGCTTATTGACCTCAATCCAACTGCATCCAGGTGTCTTTTTTATATCCCTGTCTTTCATCATTTTCCGTATCTTTCCAATGTCATCCCACCTGCCCGCTGCAGCATATATATTTGAGAGAAGTAGATAAGGTGCAGCATCTTCAGAGTCCAACTCAAGAAGACGTTCTGCCACCCATTCTCCCAGCTCTATATTGTTATGAATTCTACAAGCACCAAGCAAACTACTCCAAACAGCAGCATCCGGTTTTATTGGCATTTTGATGATGAAGTTGTGTGCTTCATCCAACAGCCCAGCACGCCCAAGAAGGTCAACCATGCAGCTATAGTGATCCATTGTGGGTTTGATGTGATATTCACTCATGCAATTGAAGTATTGGTAGCCCTCATTCACTAGACCCGTATGGCTGCATGCTGACAAAACACAAACTAACGTGACATGGTTCGGGCTCATACCAGAGCATGTCATTTGTTCAAAGAGCTTGAGGGCCTCTTTACTACAGCCGTGCATGGCATATCCTCCAATCATTGCTGTCCAGGAGACAACATCTTGTTGATGCAAGTTGTCAAATAATTCCCGCGCCTTAAAAACACTCCCACATTTTGCATACATGTCTATCAAGGCATTTACCACAATAACATCATTCTGAAGTCCACTTCTAATTATTTTTTCATGGATCTCAGTACCCTGTTCTAAAGCTCCCAAGTTGGCATATGCTGGGAGAATACTAGCAAACGTTTTTGAGTTTGGCTCCACACCTGCTAATTGCATCTGTTGAAAAACATTCAGGGCCTCCTCACTGTGCCCATTCTGTGCAAATCCTGCAGTTATTGCATTCCATGAGACCACATTCCGTTGAGGCATTTCCTTAAAAACTTTAAGGGCCTCATCGACAAGACCACTCTGCGCAAAGCCTGAAATCATCGCTGTCCAGGAAAGTACATTTCTTTGAGGCATATTTTGAAAGAGCTTCAGGGCCTCTGTGACAAGCCCATTCTGTGAACATCCGGCAATCATTGCATTCCATGAGGCCACACTTCGTTCAGGCATTTCCTTAAAGAGTTTCAGGGCTTCGTCAACAAGTCCATTCTGCCCAAATCCTGCAATCATTGCATTCCATGAAACCACATTTCGTTCAGGCATTTTCTTAAAGAGATTCAGGGCTCTATCAACAAATCCATTCTGCACATATCCTGCAATCATTGCATTCCACGAGACCAGGTCCCGGCTGTGCATTTTATCAAACAGTTCACGTGCTTTGTCTACGCTCCCACATTGTGCATACATGCCTACAAGGGCTGTCATCACAAAGACATTAGACTGAAATCCTCGTCTTATTATTTCTTCATGGATTTCGATACCCTGCTCCAGATATGCAGAGCTGGCACATGCAGAAAGAACACTGGCAAAGGTGAATTGATTGGGTTGGATGCCTGTTTGTTTCATTTCACGAAATAGCCGCAATGCTTCCTCAACATGTCCATGTTTTGCATAAGCTCCAATCATGGCAGTCCAGGAGACAACATTTCGTTCAGGCATTTTGTCAAACACTTGGCGTGCGTTCTCCATATTCCCACATTTTGCATACATGTCTACAAGGGCACTGGCCACGGAGACATGAGACTCAAACCCACTTCTTATTATTTCTTGATGGATCTCCATACCCGATTCCACGAAGCCCAAGTTGGCACATGCAGGAAGAACACTGGAGAAAGTAAAGTAATTGGGTTCGAAACCTGCTCGTTGCATCTGGCGTAAGAGTGACAATGCCTCCTGATGAGGGCCATGCCTCGCATAAGCTGCAATCATCACAGTCCATGAGCAAACATCTCGTTCGGGTATTTCATCAAAAACTCTGCGAGCGTCCAGCACACTCCCACACTTAATATACATGTTCATAAGCGTGTTACCCAACACTCTGTCTCCTGTAAATCCAAGCTTACTGATGTGAGCGTGGATTCCCCTGCCCTCTGATAAGGCTTTCTTCCGACTGCATCCCTGCAATAGATCAACATATGTAGCAATGGATTCTACACGTTTATGCAAAATATGCAGCGCCTCGCTGAAACAGGCCTGGTTACACAGCAATCTGACCTGGCGCACAGATAAACTGCTTGTATTGCTTTGTAAATTAAGAATTCGGGTTGGTGGTATTTTGCGTTGAACGTGAAACATGAACCCAACAAGTGCAGACATGATCACTCCTCGTCATCTTCTTCTAAAATCAAAACCGATGAAAGTTAGGTGGAGTTGGCTTCTGAAGAAAAAACTGGAAGCCATTGTGAGAAGGAAATGGAGCACAGTGGGGAACCTTTCCATAGGAAGATTTTTCCGAGGTTGATGGTCTTCTGAGTACATGGTCGCCCTGGCTTTTTCAGAGGAAGCACAGGAAGACATATTCTACATCTGACGAAGAAAAACCGAAGCTCACAAGCATGAATTCCTGTATGTCTGTAGCAAAACTTGCTGCCGATTATACCCCTCACAACCCAACGCTAAGTGGGAAAGGAGATTTATAGTTGAAATAGCGCTAAATATAGCATATCTTGTTTACTACCATGTTTCATATTCACACAAAGAAAGCTCAATCAATCATTGTATTGATAGAAAGGTTACACCAAATTATTGCATGGTATATTAGGCTGGTTAAATCTGATAAAACAGGTAAAATGCTTGTGAAGTATTGAATAAGTTTTAGTTGTTTCTCTTCTTTGAGTTTTCGAGTGCAAGTATTGCACATTGTCTACAAGGAGTGTGTTGACAGAGGTAAGTTAATCTCAGAGAAGCTTAGGAGAAATATCGTTGAACCTTCATCAGCAGAAGTGCAAGGAATGTACAGGAAGAACACTATGTTGAGTTCAGAGAGAGATAGAGTCACTGAGAACTTTTTAGGGCTTTGCTAGGTGGGCATCGAGCGAGTGCAAGTGTGCACACGGAGAACTCTTTATCGAGTTCAAAGAGAAGAGTATCAGAGGAAGATACTCACAGAGTTGTTGAACACTCTGTAGAAAACGCTCAGCAAGGTGTGCTTTAAGCAGAAGGTTGTCAGGAGGGCACGAAGTTTTCCTTTGAAAGGAAACAGAAGGGACGAGACCCTTAGGAGACTGAGTAAATCGAAAAGCTCAGAAGAGATAATGTTTATGAGAGCGAAGACGAAATCCAGGAGGCGAACTCGCAGGAGAAAGGTCAAAGGCCGAAGCCTTTGAACACTGACAAAAACTTCCAAGGTGGAAGAAGTCAAAAGCTCGTGAGGACGAGTGATAACAGCCGTCAGATCGGTTGTGGGGAGGAGTCTGGACCGTTAGATCAGCATCCAATAGAACAAAGGAAGCACAGAGGAGAGGAACAGATCTCATCTATTAGGTCTGAGCGTGAAGGACCAGCAACCGTTGGATCTGGAAGTAAGTGCACGAGACTTAACCCTTGTGTGTGCAGGAGAAGTGGACTTGTCGAAGTCCTGAAGTGATTTGGGACCGTCCATCATCAAGGAGGACAGGTGGTGTAAGATCCACAACTTCAGAAGTTTGTGGACAAGGAGGAGGAGAAACAGCCGAAGTAAATCTTGGTCATTGATCTGAAAGTGGACACGTGGCGCCAGATCTAGAACTCCGGGTATAGAGAACTCCAGAGGAAAGCAGAGGATGAAAGCGTCGAAGGCCCGAAGGAGATCTCGATCGTTGATCGAGGAGGAGGTCTAAGGACCGTTGATCTGGTCTTGGTCGGAAAGAGCTGAAGTCTCGAAGAGAATCAGGGTCGTTGATTTGGAGAGGACGCGTGGCAGAAGATCTGTCACTCCGGGGAAATTCACTCTAGAGATTTGTGTGTGTGGAGACGTGAGAACTCCTGAAGGCCGGAGAGCCGTAGTTCATTATAATCGTCCGATTGTTGAGGACATGTGTCAATAGATCTTCCACTTCGGAAGATTGTCATACGGGGAAAAGCAGATAGTTAAGAGTTGAAACTCCCGAGGGTCGGAGAGCCGGAATCAACCGTAGTTGTTAATTTGGAAGGGAGCTAATTGTCGACTGATCGTGTAGATATGGGATTGTGTGTGGAAGGAGGAAAGAAGGTAGAAAAGAGAGGATAGATAGCAGTCGTTGATCGTGGATTATTGCCAAGGGATTGGAGATTGACAAACGATCTAGATTGCGAGACCAGAACTTGCTCGGATGTTAAAAATCTGAGAGCGAGCCACAATTTATACCATAGTTTTAACAAGTGATGTGTGGCAGTTGGAGGTGAATTGTTGGGTGAAAAGAGGGTTGGCCTAAAACCACTCTTGCCCACGCATGCAATCAAAGTTTTCCATGAGGTCATAGCTCTGGGTCATATGAAGGAAAGGGCTAATGAAAAAGGGGCTAGTGTCTAAAACTTGGAGTTTTGGAAGCACGCAGGAATAGCCTGCGGGTCTGTCGGGACCTGCACACAGAAGGAAAGGGGACCTGTGTAAGATTAATAAGGGTCTAGCAAAGGCCCGAAGAGTCAATCCGACTCAGCATTTGGAAAGATCCTTTGACCAGGAGGTCAACAGATCCCGCTGAGGTAGGGGCACTGCGTCGAAAGTGCTCAGGGTAGAAATAGTCATGTATAGTAACTACAATGAGAGCACAACAAGATTGGGAAATCCAGGAAGAATTGAAGACTTCTGGGTTCAGCAAGGAAAAGTTGCACATGGGAAAGAAGTTGTTGCAATTTCTGTGGCAGCAAGTATGTTATGGCTTGTTGTGTTAGCCAGAGGAAAGAATGCTTGCATGTTTGCAAGTGTTGTTGGTGATGTTGTTGCATAAGGAGGGAAGCAACAGAGAGTTGAAGTGTTGGTTATAAGTTTGATAAAAGAAGCATAAAATCTTCTACTACCATCAGACATTCACGTAGTATAAAATTTATTAATCCCAGTCATGCATGTATCCGTTTTTTATTACTCTTTTTGCATAATTGCTGAAAGGAAATTTAGGTAAGAATTTCCTCAGCCAGAGTTATTTTATAAAATCACGTGATTATATTATTGAATGCATGCCACTGGTTGTGGTAAAGGCTGGAGACCTGTATTAATTCAAAGATTTTTAGCTTCTAAATGCACACACTAGCATAGGAGAATGTCATGTTAATTTGGTTGTGGGGTAATAACCAAAGAATTAAAAGATAAGAACTTGTTATAGGAATGAATGTCAGTAAGATAATCATGTATGAGACTAGGACCTGGTTGGATATTGCAAGGTATGGATATGGAAAGGTTATGAGCCACACAGGTACTAAAAGTTTCCTACCTTTAAATAAAACTTGGGCTGCAACCTTTTTGCTAACACTAATGAACACCACATAATTATATTCTTGGTGTAGTGTTCGGGTCAAAAAGGAAGGCATCCAATTAATTGGGAATACAATAGGAGGTGTGTGGAGAATGTGTCAACACATTGGCCCGAATTCCAACTTATGGATGGTGAGATACATGAATGAGATGAAGAGCATTATGTAATTCAATGCAAGGTGCACTGAATAAGTATGCACTGAGAATTGCACTCATGCATAGTAAGAGATAGAATTGTGTACTAAATGCAATGGCTGAATGAGTTTTGTAAGTACATGCATATATATTATTGCATGGAAATAATTGTTACTAATAGTTGAAATGTTGTTAACTCGTGAAATTGAGGACATTTCAGGGAGGTGTTAGACATTGCAACAAGAAAGTTGCAAGTCAAGTAGTCACATGAACATTGACTACATGAAATTTTTTTGTTTAGAAAAAGAAGTAATGAACTTACAGATATTACTGTGAACATGCATATGCATAGAATGACAAGTCATTCTATTGTATTTAATTGTTCGGTAATTATGATTGAATTGCTAGATGCAGACAATTCTAAATTCACTGCATAAGATTTTGTACATATTGTAATTGAATTATGATGTACAACAAATACTGACAATTTGTTGGTTGTATGCAAGATGAAGCATTACAGGAAAAATGGTATGCGGTTTGGTGCATGTGGAAAACCACAAAGATGGTTGCATTCATAATATGGCAACAACCAAGATGAATTATGAAATATAATTTCATGTTTTGGGGAAAAATTGAATTCCTTTTTGAACTAAGTTGGAGTTCCTAAATGAATTCTTTTATGTTTTCTCATGATAACTACATGTGGGTGATGCAGATGAGATGATGTTGATTAAAGTTAGAATGTTGACTACAAAGAGTAGCTCGGGGAAGATGCTGATTGGAAATTTTTGAGGGCAGTTGGAACTTCGAGAGCCACAGTGCTCTAAGACTTCTTGAGTCGGTTTGTTGTTGAAGCCCAAGGAAAGGGAGGTGTAGCAGTTGATGGACTGTGTGACAGTGAAGGTGTACACTCATGGGGTGGGACATGCATGTGGGGAAGGAGAGATCGTTGGTTGGAGTGTTGTTGAGGTTTGGTACCTTGGCCTGGACCATGTGGATATGGATTGTGGAACGTGGCTATCTTGGGAAGCCATTGCCCCGATGGAGTCATAGCCCTGCTCAGGGGTGGAAGGCCTTCTCAATCAAAAGATAAGTACAATTCTCTATTTATTGTATGTTGTGTATCTTGTATACAGATTATAATGTTATTAGAATTGTCTGTATATACATATATATGCATTGCATATATGCTTGCATTACCTGCATCCATGACTGTACATAATGTGTTTCATGTTTCATTGCTTAAGAAATATATACATGATGCTAATCATGTTATTGATTGGAATGTGATTCAGGTGGAGCAAGAAGGCGTTTTGCAAGTGCATCATGTGTACATATTGGACCCGAAAGAGCAAACAGCTCCGGAATCGAGCCATAGGGCTTGTAAAAGTCCAGTGGACTGGGTACGGTCCTAAGGATGCAACATGGAAGCATGAAGATGCTATGCGGGCAAAATACCCACATCTTTTTGAAGATTTTGGAAATCTTGTTGATGTTGTGTAAAGAGTTGCACTAAGGACACTGCAAAAATAAGGGGAGGGGATTGTAATATCCCAAGGAAGAGCCCCAGTTGTATTTATGAATTGTAAACAAGTTTTGTAGGTTAGTGAGCTGGGTGTTGATAAGTTGGTGGGCTTATGTGTTTATTAGGTTGGAGAGCCTAAGTGTTAAAGGCCAGGAGCCTGTTTTTGTATATGTAATTATGAAAAATCATTAATAAAATATAAACATTGCTACATGTAGACCTTCCACGAACCTCCCAGCCATAGACCACACTGCTCATCACGCTCAACAGTGGGTCACCCCCGAGATGGGACTAAGCTCCACACAGGGTAAGGGATTCCTAGACTAGGCTGAGGTTACAGGAAACTGCACAGTGCAACTGGAAGGATTCTCTCCAGGAACCTCCTTATGCCCACTACTCACAGACTCTCAATCCATCGGTTGCTTTACCTCCCTCTCAGGGTCTCGGCAACAGGCCAGATCAGGAATTCTCAGAGCTCCGTAGCTGGTGTTGGACTCTCTCTGGGAGAAAACCACTTCTTATCAAACTCTCTCACCCGAAGAGAGAGCTGCTCACAGGCCTGACAACCTGCCTCTTCAACCATGGGCCTGACAACCCACTTCTTCAACCAGTTTCAATTCAATTCCCGCAAGATAAGGATAATAGCGACAAAAACAACAATCGGTTAACTCATGGGTGATAACAGCACAGGAAATTGGGTATAGACATCCAAAAACGGCAGCAGTCCACACTAAGACATAACATGGCTCAGGCGGTTACAGGATGCGTCGGCTTCTTAGGAAAACATCACAGGTCGGCCTCATGGTTTTCTGGTTTCAGAGTTGCGTGAGGGTATGCAGAGGCAAAACGGTTCAGACGCCCTCGATCCCAGTGAACTTAGGTGGAGGATGACATAATGAGAGAGCGAACCCCCGAACACAGATGACTTCTTCAGCTTTAACTACATGCACCGAGGTTGACACATGTCTTCCTGGAGCTACATGCACTCCATTTTGCATACGTTCCCTTTACAGGAACTTAGGAAAACACTCAACATGTCCACCTTAGCCTTCAGGAAATAATAATAAATTATTATCCCCTTTATAGGTAAGCCCCCTAGCTTAGCCCCTAGGCCCACACACTTAGCCTCCTCCCTTTGTTATTGGATAAATCCATAAGTGCGGACACAAACCGATTTCCCTAGATCCACCTGGATCTAGAACAAAGCAAGACAGAATAATACTCTTTCCCTAGATTTTGACTATTGAATGAACTAGGAGGCAAGAATCATGAACATACCTTATGATCGCTTCCTTTGGTCTTTGTTGTTCCAGCTTCGCTCCAATGCTCTTGTGCAATCAAGACCAGGACAACTCAAACCAATCGAAGTGAAAACAACTCAATATATTCAACAGTCAATCTATGTATATGATCAAGGAATTATACAATAAAGTAGACTTAGCTTTATGGGAAAGGGACATATTACTATATTATATTGATGGAAAGCAAAGATTACAACCTGAGCCTTGATGTTGCAAATCTCCTTTCGATATCCCTTGGCTCTGACACACACACTTGCTCCCTTGCATGAAGAAGATCAACCACTTTTGATAAACTTGCTGGATTTCTTAGCTGTTGTAGCATCAGTCCTTCACACAATCTTTCACTAATTCTCCAATGTCTTCTTCACCTTGTTTGCTTCTAACCTTTTCCATGAGAATCCCCTCAATATATAGGAGTGAATGAATTAGTTACTTAGATAAGAATGATCCCAAAATACTAGGAAATCCAGTACTTAGATAACCATTCGAATGCCATCTCATCCTTCTAGAAGATTCCCTTCTAGAAGCTTCGAGAATTCATCTTTTTTCCTTCTTTAGAAATAGTTTGCACCCTAGCAGTTAGACACAGTGCGAACTTCTCGCACCCTGGCTTAAGGCAGCCTGCGAGAATCATGCATTCTCGCAGGCAAATGTATTAGTAGCCTGCGAACCTTCCTCAAAAATGTGATTTCTGGAAAGAGATGAAGGTAACTTTTCTCAAGAGAGAAAGTTCTAGTGAAGAGCCTGAGTACACCATTATCAATACATCATCATGATGACCAAAATCATGGGTAACAGAATGCCCCCCAAAGTCTGAGATTGGAACCAGTGACAGTTGATAGACTTTGTAAGCTGTATGTGTGTGTCAAGAACCAGGAGCACATCTAATCGGAAACCTGTGAACAATCAAGCATCTGCAGAATATCATATATACCAATTCTGAGGTAGGCATTCCCATACTCAGATCACAGACTGATGACATTATAGACATGGGTCATGGCCACCAATCATACACTGTGGATCCATGCCGTCAAAATATAGCATAGCCACTGAAATACACTATGGATCTATGCGAGAATTTTCCAATCAAGACGCCATAGCCACGAAACATACACAGTGGATCTATGTGTGGCAAATTATACATACTCCATTGCAACCTGGATCACAAAAATAATATCCAGGGTCTTCAATCTCGTTGCCCAAAATACGAATCTAACCATGTGATTACATGCGTTGAAGTCGAACATGGTAGAAACCACTTGATTACCGTTCATTGATGTAACCGTTAACAAGTGCGAGGGAAATCACCATTGATGTCAATGACTCCCAAGGTACCATAGTACAATCCATCGAGTGTGAATAA